>JAHDVE020006338.1:0-37836 GCA_022606495.2 Halesus radiatus
TATTTTTATTCTTAATATGTTTAATATTTATTATTTAAATTTAAATATTTAAAAAAGTTTTGCGGCACAGAATTTTTTTATGTGTGTGGAGGCATAATTTCGGAATGTCAAACAGCTGTCACGAGTAAAAACAATTATACGCAAATTTTTTTTGTATTTCTTTTTAAATTAACGTCATTATACATACGATTTTTTTTCGCATATTAATTATTTATCCGTGATGTCCGGAAATTATTGGAACAAGAGGAAAATGATCTAGGAGTCGTTTTAGAGAAGCTTGAGTCCGAAGTTGAAATTTTATTTGCGGCACGTTCCAGAGTGGTAGATACTCTAAGTATCGCCCCGGTGAAAAAACAACATTCATAATCAAAAAGTTTCTTGATTTGGCTTTAGCCATGTTTGATGACTAGATCCGAATAGCCGGGTACTTTCCAAACTTCCTCTTCCCAGTCTCTCTCCCTTCCCGACTTCCTTTACCGTCACAACATATCCCGAATAGAAATCCTATCGTCCCACTGGCTCCGGACAGTCAAAACTCTGGTGCGGTATTGACATGAAAATAAAATACTTAATTAAATAAAATGTATTTGCGCACGCCGTGATTTGAACCCGCGACCTTCGGATTCGTAGTCGAGAGCCTTACTATGGAGGCCGTCAGAAATTGATACAATCGTGGAATTATATTCTTACTGGCTGGTTCTATGCAGAAATCTCCTAACAAAACATACCAATACTGAAAAAAAATGTATTAAGGATTTCTTTTCTCCTTTATTTAAATTGAAAACAATTATTATTACGGCGCTCCCTTTACGCTGATATATATTGTTTATTGTTATGAAAAACTCACTCTTGTAACGTCTTTCGTTTCTTCTGTAAAATTTTAACTTTTTCCTAAACACAGTCGATTATTTGAAATAAATATTAGATAGGTAATTTATATATATGTTTCATTTTTCATCTGATGATTCTAATTTTGTCGCTTTATATTCATATGTTAAGTAGCACCCTCAATATTTTTTATATTTTTCAGATTACATGTATCCTACGTAAACATTCTTTGTTTATGTAACCAAATTATTTTTAAGATTTTTAAAAACTTTGTATTTAAATAAAAGTTTCAAAAATAGGTGACCAAATATTTGACGAGAATAAAATTAATTAAAAACGAAAATCGTTTGATTTTGAGTTTATATTGGCCTCGGAAATTTCCACCCAACAAAAATGAATAACCAAAGAAAGGATGTGTGATTTATGATTATTTGGGAACTCTCAGATGCAGATGATCATAATTTACCACTGTAAAACCATGAGTTTCCACAAACAATGTAAATTATATTATTACCTAACTATTGCTAACAATAATCTTAATTTTCATAAATGCATTTAAATATCATACAGAAATTCATTTATATTTGTCCAAATAAAATCGCGACATGTCACACTGTGCAATAATTTTTAGCTGCGGACGGAAAGTGCGCCGTGAAACATCAATTCGTCTGGCCGCGAACTCCTCCCACCGGTCTTTAGGAACGCCCTAAAAGGATTTTTTTTAGGGTATTGTGTCCTCTTAATAATCTTCTATTTATTGATTTTGCGAAATTTGCTCAATTGTTCGAGCAGTTACTTAGAATGAAAAATATTTTGGTAGTTAATTCCAGGCATATATTTTCATGTAGACCGGCTAAATATTCCATAAATATTTATAAATTTAACTGACACTACTTGTTTCTATTTACCATCGTATAAGTCTACAAAAGGAGCGGGATAAATCGACAAAACATTATAACTTTACGAAAATATATAATGTGACCCTTGGGAATAATCCTTAAAGCTGTTTCTTGTTCATTTTGACCAAAGTTCTTATGTACTTGAATACGAAAGAGAAGTCTAAAATTAAGGCACTTTAAAAGATAAGGCTTTCTTTTCCATTTTTATCATTCCTTTTCAAACTATTTTAGTTAAGTGATCAGAGACCTATTACTTCGATATGTTTTATTGGAACTATGAGCACCGCACAGGGGTCTCAACTCTCCACTGTGAAACTATGACATCCCCAGTTGGAGTAGCCTGCAAAGCTAAACGGAGTGGGAAAGGGAAGAAGATGTGGTAAAAGAACGTTACAGTACCAGGCTTTCAAATTTGGTCACCGATAATGTCTCACTCTAGATATTCTATGGATTTTTTTTATATATGAATACCGCACAAGAGTCCCAACCGTCTGGAGCCGGTGAGACTATGGCATCCCCAATCGGGGAATGTTGTTAGGCTGAAGGTATTGGGGAGGGGAAGTAGAAGGGGTGGAGGAAGGTGGGGAAATACCTGGGTATTCAGATCTGGTCACCAAATACGGTTAAAAGCCATTTCAAGCAACGTTTCAATTCTGAATGGTGGTATTTCACCAGGGCGATACTGAGGGTATCTTCCACTCTGGAACGTGCGCAAATATAATATATTATTTTTAAATGAATTAACTGTGATACAGCATAAATTAATTAAATAAAATTTACTTGCGCATGCCGGCATTTGAACCCGCGACCTTCGGATTCGTGGAGGCCATCAAAATTGATTTGCACCTTAAAAGGTGTTTTCATTTTCTTGTCATCTTAGTGCCAAATCTTTTTCATTAGGGTAGATGTAGACACACGAATCCCTATCCCAAGTAACATCAATGAATACCAATGATTGAAACTGAAAGTTAATTTTTATAGATCTTTTTATTATTTTCAAATAAAAAATGCATTTTGTAGAATAATTTAGTTAATACTCTTTACCGTATTAGTAAGATTTATGTAAACGACCCAAGGTTTTATTTAAAAAAAAAAACAGCCATATAAGCCTCGCCGTTATTAGGGGTATATACTTGCCTTATATACTTGCCTTATATACTTGGTATATACTTGCCTATACTTGCCTTACGAAATAAAATCCTAAAAATTGATAATTTATTCATAACCCAAGAATTCGTAGTCTCCGGTAGCTTTACTTGCCCGGTATCATCATACGACGGGGAATATTTCTACATATTAAAAAAAATATTTGTTTAGAATTTACTGGGAATTGTGCGATACAAGCTGAAAACTTTAAAAACAAATAAAAAATCGTTTTGAGTCAAATCATGGATGGGTGAGTTTACACTTGGAAGTTGTGGTGCTTACACGAAAACATTTTTTTTTATGTGATACTACACTACGATTTCTATGAGTCCCAACTTCTTCCAACCGACTGGAGCCAGTGAGACTATGGCATCACCAATTGGGGTATGTTGTGAGGCTGAAGGTGTTGAGGAGGGGAAGGAGATGGGAAAAAATAAGGTGGGGAAGTACCCGGCTATTCAGATCTGATCACCAACCACGGTTAAAGCTTTTTCAAGCAACGTTTCGATTCTGAATGGTGGATTTTCACCAGGGCGATACTGATAGTATCTACCACTCTGGAACGTGCCTATGTACTATACTATGTTGCAGTCGAACAGAGTTTAACCGTCACCGTATGTTTTCTGATAGATTTTAGAATTTTTATTCATTTTTTGCATAATAATTTTCCTGTAGTAGTATTTTAACATAATTACGAAAACCTACTTAAAATATTTAACAAACTTAAATAAAATTCCACCTGATTTATAATCCATACATAAAACCATGAACAATGTGACCTTAGAAAGGGGCACTCCAGCAAGATCGAATTTTTTTCAACTTTTGTAAAACATTATGAAATAAATACATCAACTATATTTTTTTTATGAATATTTTGTGAAATAACACAATTTAATTAAATGCGCCGTATAAATTAATGTTTAGATACCACAGTATCTATAATTCTGGATTAAACCGATAGTATTAAATACACAATGAAAACCTTTCTTCTACCAAATAAACAATAGGACCAGTAAATAAATACTTGATACTTATTCAATAAAGTATGAAATGGGAAACTGGCAATGGATTTAATGATTACGACTTGTCGTAAATATGGGACATAACAACATTTTTATTAAAGCCACTTACAACTTATAAATGGTTATTAATTTAACTTGGAAAAGTAAGTACCATGGTAAGTATTTACCAATCTCAATTTTTGCCATTTTTTCAACAGTCTGATAGAAATTGGCAATTGATATTAAAAGAAAAAAACTTATCGTGTTTTTCTTCTAAATAGTTTTATTAACTAACTAACCATCATCACGCAGAAAGGATGGACCGCCAAACAACTCGATCTTGGCATACACTTCTTGCTTCATTCACATTCATATATCGTCTCATACATTCTCTTCTATTATTCCGACTTCTAACATGACCCGACTCAAGTATTTGATTCACTTGATCGTGCCATGTCTTCCTCGGGGGTCCCTGGCTTCTTCTTCAATTCACATTCGCTTTATATATTCTTCTTACACTCCTTTCTTCATTCATTCGCTCTACATGCCCAAATCATCTAAGCGTCCCCTTCTCAATCTCACTCATTACGCTCAAGCATTCTTTGCGAATCTCAATATTTTTCACACGATCACACATGGTTTTACCACACATTCGCCTCAGAGATCTCATTTCTACTGCATTCAGTTTACTTTCATCCTTCCTCAATTCTATACCTCACTGCCATACATCAGAGTTGATATCATTACTTCATTATGGACTGCTAGCTTCGCTTCTTTGGACAACTTTTTAATAGCGCCAATCGCGTTCTGTCCTCCGTTAATGGAGTTTTCTGCATTCACCCTTCTTCCAGTCTTCCCATCTCGCGTAGTCTCATTTAAACATATTTTTGACATATATAACATTCGCCATTGGCTTCACTGCAGTTTATAAAATATTTTAATAGGCTATATAGCTGGATTTTTTGTTAACATTGTTTCCATACCGGAGGCCCTGAGATAAATAATTTCCCAGGACGTATATCATCTTTGGGGATACGTGGACGGTATTTTTAAGGAAAGGCAGGAGAGAAAATCTAGAAAGTAAAAAGGTATGAAGTGTGGGTTGGAATCTGGGGGTCAGGAAATACAGGAGTGATGGACGTATTAATCCATCCCCCCCACTGCGAAATAGTGCGGCTGGAGAAGTCAAAGAGTCTCCCTCAACCGGCCTCTCCCGATACGGCCCTCCAGATAGCCAAGACCCAGACAAACCCCACCCTATGAAGCCGAACACCCCCGTTAAGTCACCTGTCATAGCAAACCACTTGGGGTGATCTATGACAGAGGAGTTGGCTATACAATAAATGGTTCCCGGGGCCGCGGTACCCATACCCACCTCGCAATTTTGGCAATTTAATAATCAAATGCAATTGGCATGTATATTGTATAATAATAATCAATTTTAATAATAATAATAATAATGTTTCATTATGTTTTTTTATAACAAAATAATAAATAATGATATACTCACTGGGATTTCCCGTAGTGAGAACTTCATTTACAAAATATGAAATTACACGATATTAAATTGATGTGCTTGATGAAAAAACTAAAATAATTGTAAGGTGAGGTGTTTTAGTGGTTTCGGTGTATTGATGTTTGTATATTTTCTATTTCAGATCTCCCTGTGTAACGTATTCGGTGTTTTATTTGATTTTTAAATTTATTATGGCTTTTGTGATTTTTAAAGGATAGTGGGATCTTTTTGTAGAGTTTAATACCATAGTATAAGAAGTTTTTTTGTCCAAATATTGTGTTTGTGTTTCCTTGTTGTATGTGTTTTTGACTCTGAGATCTAGTGTTTCTAATATGTGTTATCTGTCTATGTCCTTATCAGCATTTCTTCAAAAAATCCAAAAAAATCGATGTTTTTCGATTTCTTACAAAATTTTTTTTTAGTAAAAAATCGAAGAAAAAACAAAACGTGACTAACCTTTCCAGTTGTCAAAAACAAACCACTGATCCAAAATGGCTGATAATGCTAACATATTATAAACATATGTGTAATAAACATAACAAAAAAAATCGATAATCGAATGTACACAGGCCGCAGAAATTCAAAATTCACCTTTTCTTTTGAACACACCTCGTATTTGTATAAGATTATTAGGAAATATTATTTAATGTACGATTTATTGCCGTTATGTATGATTTATTTTTACACAAGTAAAAATATTTTTGAGTAAGATTGATGTGAAATATTTATGTTTTAAAGATTTCAGTTGTTACGTACGTTTTTATTTCATATAGACCTAAACTGTAAAATTTTATTTATTATAAGGCTTTGAATGTTAACCACCCGTTAGTCAAACTACTAAAAAGTAGTTTGATTAACTAAGTAGTAGTAGACTTTTTTGTTTTTATAATTTGTACTTTTTTTAATTCGCTTCATTCGAATTTTATAGATAGTCGGTACTGATTCCACTTTCTTGCATAAGATTTAAAAATTTCCAAAAATTTTGCTTTAAAATTTTTATAATATTATTTTACGAGCTAATTTGGTTTAAAACAGAAGTACTTAATCACTTTACAATAAAATTATAACAAAATTTTAATCTGTCTAACTGGCTAATTCCTTAAAATGATCGATTGTTTCACGATGCACCATCATCTCAATAACGCAATCACAAGTTAACACCGCAGAAGTGTCGAATCACTTCCTATACATCGCTCCTCTCACGTCTCAGCGGCGTGAGATTAGCCTTGATGGATGTGCAACCTCTATACAACCCACAGGGAGGCTGCGCGGCTGGGACCAAGTGGAACTCTGGATCTAATTGCCAATATCAGACGGGATGTACACTGTACAGACTACATATATACTAGTCGAGTAATGAGATTTCAAACAGGGTCTGAAAGCTGGGATAGGTAATGGGAATAGTTTAGTAATATAAGGGTTGTCTATTGTAGCTGAATGATAGTGTACTCTGCTTGTTATATTATTGACTTTGCAGGGTTAAATGAAGGATTTGGGTGCGTTGGACATTGTTTAATAATACACACAGTACGACTTTTTTAATGCTTTCATATTATTGCAGTGATGAAGAGACATCTACACATGGAATATGGAATCCCACAAGGTAAAGTACTCGGTCCAATATTATTCATCTTATATATTTTATTTATTAATTTTTTAAAGTCCTGATGGACTTTTATATGTTTTAACATTTAAATGATTTTGTGTACAGAAAGAAGAAAAAAAAAGGTTTGTAAGTTAACAAAAAAGAACATGATACATAGTAGGTAAATAAGTGTAATATATCTATGATATATTTGTACGTATAATAATGTATAAGTGCATGACACAGAGAAGTTACAAAATGAAAGGTTTTTAATTTGTAGATAATACATAAAAAAAATAGTAATAGCCTGATCTACAAGATACATAATATACATGTGCATAATATAATATAGTATGAGTACATGACATTGTGAAAAAAAACAACGTGTTTTTATATTTCAGATGGCGTAAAAAGCTACGAAATTGCTTAATACATAATATAGTGCATGATACATAGAAAGAAAAAGAGGAACAAGTTTTTGGATTGTAGGTACGTAAAAAGATAATATAAAAAAAATTAAACAATAGCTCTTATGCGAAGCTCTTATAATCGTTCCAACATAAATATATCATTCCGGTATCTTTTAAACATGGGTAAACTTATTTTAAACATATCTATAGCATAGGTGATTTTTTTTCCAAGTATACGTAGTCGAGAAATGGGTGAATGTATTTGGTAGTTAGTCCCAGAATTATTGTTACAGAGTAACATATTTTGCCGAGTTTGTCGACGAGGTACTTTGAAATGGATTAGTTGCAGGAGTTCACAATAGTCTAATACGGAATAAATGATTTTAAATAAAAAAAGTCTGTTATTTTTCTTCTGTTTTCTAGAGTATGTATTTTGAGTGAAATTTTATATATGTGAACGGGTATTCTCTCAATCCCTTCACGTATAACCCTTTCCCGCGCATTGAAACTGATAATACTTGGGATACAGTCCAATAAAAAGCAACAGAAGACATAAATATACTTAAATACTGGTTTGACATAAATATACTTAAATACTGGTTTGACATAAATATACTTAAATACTGGTTTGACATAAATATACTTAAATACTGGTTTGACATAAATATACTATGCCTAAATAGCGAAAAAAACTCATGTTACGCCATTTGCTTTAAAATCAAATTTTTACATAACTATACCTGACAATTTTAAAGTACATAAAAAGGTAGCTGTTCAATGGACTGTTCGACATTAAAAAAAAAAAAATAAGTACTTAGGAACAATAATAGATACAAACTTAAACTGGAAAGATCAAATCAACCAAACCAAAAAAAAAACTAGAAAATTAATTTACATATTTTTAATTATTGAAAAATTTAACATCTGTATACGCTGTAATCAGCTGTAAAAAAAAATTACTTTTAAAACAAAGAATTAGATTGGCCAGTAAATAATTTAGAAAAAAAACTTTACAGCAGTACATAACAATAAATTAAGACGGCACTCCCAATTAAAACATTGATTGAATCAAAGTTCCAAATAAAAAGAACCTCAATGAATAGTTTGAATTAGCCTTCCAGAACCATTTGAATAATTTATTTATAGCGGGGGAAACATTCAATATTCTGCATCTCATGAGTCACATGGACACGACAATTTAACTATAAAAAATAGGGTGACTCAATAGTTATTTGGCGTCGTTTAGTGGGACTTTACACCCTATCCCCTTCAGAGGGCGCACCCAAACACACAACCTACCCTCTATACAGCCACCTACACTACCTATATGTACACATGGAGGTTGTCTGAGTAGACCGGTGACAAAGGTTCGGCTAACTAGGTACTAGGGTAGTGACTCAATATTGTGCCCAGGCTAGTGTTAATCATATCTCTATGTATAGAAATGAATGATTGTATATTCGTTCTGAATTTTCTCAAAAATTACTCGACTGGTTTTTCTGAAAATAGCACAGTTTGTACTAATTAGTGCCGGAAATGTTTAGAGAGTAGTTTAAATGAAATCCAATATGTAAAATGTTGGTATAGCGTTTTAAAATTAATATGAAAACATATTAAATACGCCATGTTATTGTAGTTGTTTTCCTTTTTTTTTAAATTCAATTAAATTTATAATGACACTATTAAATTTGATTTAGATAAAATTTCTAATAAAAATTAAACACAAACACAATTAATATGTCAATTTTATCATCATCTTTCTCTGATTTTTGTAGTCAACTGAATAAATGTGCGTACAAGTTCCTCACAAAATTAAAAGTAAAGTAAAAGATACATTTTCATTTTACATTATTTGCCACCTTTTTAAAATCTTCTTCTATCTATCATATAAAGAAGAAAGTCCAAGGCGGGCGGTGTGTATTTGATGTATATACAAATCTACAGTTTTATTCTGAGCTTGGTGAAATTTTGCACACTTAATCTTCAAAACAAGAGGAAGGTAACTGTCTATACGAGATTTCGAAAACCACCCCCATCCTTCTTTCCTACACCTTAAAGCACAATGTTAGTATTTCTTATGAAATTTTGCCCACTTGACGTTCAAAATACGAAGAAAAATACTAAATAGAGGTAAAGGTAGTGTTATAAAATGTAACATACGAAAATTACCCCGCAGAAATTATGAAAAATATGTGAAAACCGCTGTGGACTGTAAATAACGATATTTAATTACGGTTTTAGTTGATTGTAATAGTTTTTAGGTTCAAAGGGAGCTAGGATTTACCGAATAATGTGGAGACCAAAAATGCTCAATAGTTTTTTCGTCTCCAAACAAAAGAGAACTTCAAAAAATTACTGTCAGATCACTGTGTTCCATTTTTAAAAACGTTGTTTGGTTTGTGAAGGTAAGGACTGGATAAATGGCAATTAAGGTAGGAACCAAACACATTATCATTTCAGAACCTAACAAGTTGGGTTAAAACATTATCAAAATTTTACTTAAAATCGTACAACCCCTTGAAAAACAATTTTTTTATAATTTCTTAGGATTGGATATATAAGTACACTAGAGACTTATAATCGTACATAGTTACGACATTGAATATTATCGTCAAATGGCTGCTAATTTATGTCACAAATATTTAATCGAGATATCTTCTTTTATTCTTTCTCTATTCTAGATGTATTATAGCATAATCGATTTTAGTTTAACGCAACCTTAGATACTATTTAATCGAGAACATTTGCTTTACATACTACATGAACAATACCACTTTACATTAATAAAAATACAAAAAAAACAAGAAATCACAACAAACACACATATTAGAAATACTAGATCTCAGTGCCAAAAACACATACAACAAGGACAAACACAACAATTGTACAAAAACATCTTGTACTATGGTGCTAAACTCTACAACAAAATCCCACACTCCTTAAAAATCACAACAATAATAAATTAATAAATTAAATAAAATGCTGAATACGTTACATAGGGAGATTTGAAATAGAAAATATATTTACACCAAATACAGGATAACACGGAAACCACTCAACTGCACTTAAAACAGCTCACATTACAATTATTTTTTTTTTAGCAATCCCTATCAATTTAATATAATTTAATTTCCAATTTTGTGAATGAAATCCTCAGCACGGGAAATTCCAGTCAGGATATCATTATTTGTCATAAAAAAGAAGACATCGGGGCTCCATTGAGTTTAAAGCTTTCGAGTCATTAAATAAGCTGGAATTTCTGCATAAGGCCAGCAGATCTTCAATAGTGATCAGGTGCAATGAGCCAGGTCTCAGGTACAGTGTAAACCAATAATTGAACTGGGAGCTACCTTTGTGCTGGATCCCCTAAATACTTGATTAGAATGTTTGACTCTGTGCAGAGGAGAGTGGTCTGTCTAATTAACATTCTGTTGTTAACAGATCATTTGTGATCACTAATGCCCAAACGAAAGGCATGATAATGTTGGCACTAGTAGCATTGATCTACTGTGCACCGGTTAACCAGTGAGATACTTGTGGACAAGGGTGGAATACCAGTTCACAGTTGTTGATGTTGACAGAATTTATTTATTTATGTATACGGTAGAACATATCTAATCTCAAATTGCAACGGCAGACAGCCACTTACTTCTTATATACTTCATTGTAAAACCAATTCCCAACAAAACTCTTTTATCTACAGATCTACATACTCATTCAAATTAAATTATTACCACGTTGACATTTTTAAATCAACTATACGTGATATTAAACTAAAATCCATTACACGACCGCTCTCAAACTAAATAACTTAAACCACCTCTCCATGTACTCTTGTCCTTTGTACCTTTATCCCACTCCTATGTTCTCCTCCAACCTCCCCTCCCCCGACTGACATAGTTTAGCTAACTGATGTAAAACTGTACCATATATTGTCACACTTTACTGATAGTATTTATCATTAGCAGCGGAAAATTTATAATTGGCATGATTTATTGTTTTTATTGTCATATATAAAAATTATGAATTTGCTTTTAATTTTCTCAAAAATTAATAAAATAAAATAGGCTATTAACATAAAGGTATGAAAAGTGTAAATACAACAACAATAACCAAAAACAAAAACAAAAAAGTTTAACAAAAATAATGAAACAATTAAAAATAATAAAAATGTATACAGTATACATAAAAAGTGTAAAGTATAAAAATTTGTAAAAATACGGAGTATGAATACCAAATAGCATTAAAGGAATAATACAAAGGTTCCGTAATTTAAATCAACGTAGATAGAATACAGTTATTTGTATTGTACTTCATATTGCAGATTTTGAAACTTTGTATTATTCATATTTTCCACGATAATAAACGATCGGCGCGGCGTCATCATTAATAAATTATTATAAAATTCATTGCTTAATCCATGCAAGCAATATATTGTTGAATTCTGTTCTGCATTAGTGCCAGGGTTATTACAATGGTGGGGTGGTTGGAGTCTAGTATATCGATAAGAACATTTATTAACGAAATTCAGTAGAGTCAAACCAGTTATTATTTTTAAACATTGAAGATAATATTAACTAACTAACTAACTAACTAACTAACCATCACGCCGTTTCCCCGCAGGGGTAGGCAGAGAGGACGGACCGCCAAACAACTCGATCTTGGCATACACCTCTTGCTTCATTCACATTCATACATCGTCTCATACATTCTCTTCTATTATTCCGACTTCTGACATGGCCCGACTCAAGTATTTGATTCACTTGATCATGCCATATCTTCCTCGGACGTCCTCGGCTTCTTCTTCCATTCACATTCGCGTCATACATTCTTCTTACACTCCTTTCTTCGTTCATTCGCTCCACATGCCCAAACCATCTAATATAGATATAATATTAACAACTCTCAAAATGATACATGAAACCGAAAAGACACAGAAAAGAAACAGGTAACGGTAGGAAACGATTAAAAAATATATCACACTGAGATTTATAAGCTTTTATAAGATATTCCAAAATGGAACAGTTATTATTTAATTAAATGAAACAATAAAACTACGTTTTAACCACTTTTTATTTTTAACACCAACCGATTTCGGAAGAACGTTACATCAGGTTAAAATATAAACAAAACAATATTACAAAATTATGGCAGAACATACATATTAGGTGTAACAGTGAGGTGGGGGCGTGACTAGGAATTAAGCCCTATTTTAACAAGTTTTTTCGCATCCGGCACTCGTCTTCACTCCCGGCCATTTTAAGATTCGCATAAACCAACAGAAAAAAATCTTAGAACTCTTTCTTCGTCATTTAATATTATAAAAGTGTAATTGAGTCCCCATACTGTGATTATATAACTATAATAAACAACACGTTTCATATTTAATAATAAAACAAAATCTTAAAGGTCAGCACTCAAAAATACCGACAGTCCCAACGTAAGGTGTCTAATGCATTTTGCGAGGTTTACAGGAGAGTAAAGACAACGTTATATTTTACATTCTACGCCTGATGCATCGTGCAGTTTCCATCATTTTCATTAAAAGAAGAATTTAGTGGAAAACTCAGCTTTTTTGGCACTATATGAAAATATAGAATAAATTGGACAGTTTGTACGCGGTAGTTTAACAAAATGTCTAGGTTCTCAGTAAATTTTTCTTATTAACGATAATCTTATAAGTTTTACATGAAATATATACTGGAACTATAGATAAAACGTTCAAAAGGGCCTTCACTGGTTTTCAAACTGCAACAATTTTAGACATTTTTTTTTTTTTTTATTTTTACCGCACAAGAGTCCCAACTGCTCCCAACCGTCTGGAGCCAGTGAGACTATGGCATTCCCAATCGGGGAATGTTGTGAGGCTGGAGGTATTGGGGAGGGGAAGGAGAAGGGGGAGAGGAAGGTGGTGAAAAGGGGAAATACCTGGCTATTCAGATCTGGTCACCAAACACGGCTAAAAGCCATTTCAAGCAACTTTTAAATTCTGAATGGTGGTCTTTTCACCAGAGCGATACTGAGAGTATCTTCCACTCTGGAACGTGCGCAAATATACTATATATTATTTTTAAATGAATTAATTGTGAAACAACACAAATTAATTAAATCAAAATTACTTGTGCACGCCGGGATTTGAACCCGCGACCTTCGGATTCGTAGTCGAGAGCCTTACCCCTCGACCATGGAGGCCGTTAGTACGCACTTTATGAAAATTAAAAGTATATAGTAAAAAACGTCGTTTTAATCACAAGCAATATGTAGCTTCAAAATAAGCATTTTCCAGTAAATAAAAAAAAGATTTAAAGCAGTAATGCAGAATTTCTGGCTAAACCGGGTGTTAACTACCAGTATTATATATTCAGATAAAGTGCACGGTTGCCTCAGGCGAACAAAGCATGTTCCCTGCCCTATAAAACGAAAATTGCATGAATTTTCCTCGCGGTACCAGAGTCAACGTGCATAAAAATTACAGCAAGGTAGGCTGCACGCCTGAATTACCCCCCCGACAACCTCCCTTACTCCATTTCCCCCACCTTCTTACCCTATTTCCACCCCTCGCAGACAATCAGACGCCCAGAACAGAGATATTAAATCTCGCCAATTACTTTTAGTGCTTTAATTATTTTGACAAATGTGACTCCGGGTTGTTAGGAAATACCCAGCCACAATTCGCACTCTGCTAAATACTATTAGTTTTTCCTAAATGGTCAGAAATATGAATTGCTGCCCTGCCACTGGTCAAAAAGTTACTGGCTGTTTAATGGGATGTTCTGTAATGGACAATTGGATTAAAGTCTGGAAAAAATAATATCGAGGAATCTATTTATAAAACCCTTACCACAAGTCCAGGTATTAATGTGGCTTTATTAATAATTACGATCGAATTCAAATACGAATTAACAGTTTCAAAATAGAATATTTTTAACTGCGTTTTTAATTATATTTTATGATTATGGTAATTACTACTTCAGTTTCGACAATCTTGCTGGTAAATACTTTAAAGGAGATAGCCATATAATTTTCGCATAGTTATGCTAACTTTTTAACCAGTGTTTGAGGAGGGTTACACGCCATTAGATTGGAGAAGGGTTGTGATCATACAGAGGTATAGGGTAAAGTATGGAATGTGGAAGTCACAGGGCTATTAGCCTGCTAAGTTCAGTTGGAAAGCTGAATGATAGGATATAAATGAAAACAAAGGATAAAATATGGGATGTGCAAGGTGCATTTATGAGTGGAAGGCGATATATGGATCAGATTTTCAAGTTGCATACGCTCACAGATAAGTTTCATTTGCTTAAAGTTACAAAAATCATACGACCGAGTTGACAGAAAAAAAAAGTTATGGAATTTATTATCCAAGTATGGAGAGAATACGAATCATACACAGGCAATCGCGCCTCTGTACGAGGGAAGCGTTGCATGCGTTAGGTTAAACAGTGATTTTACGGAGTGGTTTGACATCACAAAAGGTGTTAAGCAAGGCTGCGTAATGTCACCGTGGTTATTGAATCTATACATGGATAATTGTATGCAAGAATTGAAAGAGGTGGGCTTGGGCGCGAAAATGAGTAATCTGAAAATATGCTATCTATCGTATGCTGATGATGCGGTGCTGGTTGCTAACAGTATGGAAGATGTACAGTCTCTCGTATCTAGAATGAACGAAGTATGTATGAAGAATGAGGTAAGGATGAATGCAAGTAAGTCTAAAGTCACGGTGTTTGAAAGAAAGGGTACGAAAACAGTGTGCAATATAGTTGTGAATGGTGAATACTTGGAGCAGGTCGATAAGTTTGTGTATTTGGGAAGTATGTTTTTACGAGAGATGGAAAGACTGATAGGGATATTGAAAGGAGGGTGGATGCAGGAAACACCATTAACGGAGGACTGAACGCGGTTGGTACTAACAAAATGTTAAAGAAGCGAAACTAGCACTCCACAATGGAGTGCTGATACTAACTCTGATGTATGGCAGTGAGGCATAGGACTAGCAGAGGAAGGATGAAAGTATACTGAATGCTGCAGAAATGAGATCTCTGAGGCAAATGTGTGTTAGAACCACGTATGATCGTTAGAAAAATATTGAGATTCATAAAGAATGCAAGGCTGATGTGTGCGTAATGAGTAAGATTAAGAAAGGGACGCTTAGCTGGTTTGGGCTAATAGAGCGAATGACCGTTGAAAGTAATGTATGGAGAATATGTGACGCGAATGCGAAGGAAAGAAGAAGCCGGGGACGTCCAAGGAAGACGTGGCACGATCAAGTGGATCAAATATTTGAGTCGGGTCATGTCAGAATATAATGTATGAGACGTTGTATGAATGTGAACGAAGCAAGAAGTGTATGCCAAGATGGAGTTGTTTGGCGGTCCGTCCTCTCTGCCTACCCCTTCGGAAAATGGTGTGATGATTAGTTATTTACTAAATCTCTGCATTATGCATAGACTTGGTTATTGCCTGTGATGAAATTATTTTTTTTATTTATTTATACGAAAAAAACAGCTTTTAATACAAATGAAATTTAACAAAAGGTAAGCCAACAAAGTTTCTTGTGCTAACAGTGGTTAAGTACAGATATTTTATTATAAAAAAAAAAATACAAAATAAGAAGGAAGGGGGAGAGGAAGAGGAAGATAGGATCGGGACACGAGATGCTCTCGATACATTTTATACTCGTGCATCAATTTGTGGTCGTACGTATTACTTCGGTTCGATATTTTGAAAGGGTATTATGAAGAATGTCGATATTGTACGTTATTTTGCACCCAAATACGGGGAATTGGAGAATTTATCCTAAGATTGGTCCTGCAAGCGGGCAAATAAAAAAAAAATCGTTTGTCGGGTTGGTCTTGATGGTATGTGAATGTTTATAAAGTTAATGAGCTCTGAGCTCTGGCGAGTCCAGGCCATTAATCATAATTTTTAATTAATAATGTAATAAGATTTGTTCTGTATGCATTTTCAGGACAAACTCACAGTAATTTCATTTGGATGTGTGTCGTTAAAATAGTATATTTTACAACATGTTCTACCATAACCACATTATTCATTCTTTATGTAAATTTGTACGTTCGCCAACATATCGTAATTATCATGTAGATGTAACAATCCCGCAGTGGCTAAATAAAAGTAAAAACATTGAAGTCTGTGTAATAATTTTGTAATTACACGGCTTAATTAATTTTATGGAAATGAAATCCCCGAGGAACATGTGTGGTAAAATTGTGTAACTCTGACAGTATTACAGTTAGGAGATCTAAAATGAAAAGTCTTGTCATAAACGAAGGGATGTTTAGATGGTTTTGAGTCGCAAATCTCAAAGGCTGTAAGTTCTTGGTTTTTCCATCTTAGGCAGATAAAATCAATCAGTAGATGCCTTCCCTCTGATGCAGTTAAAACACTAATAAATTCTTTTGTTGTCTCACGTATGGACTATTGTCAGCACATTTGAATGCTGCTAACCGATTAGTTGAACCCTCTCGATCAAATAAACCCGTGTACTATGATCGCGCTTTTTGTATATCGGGCCCGGTCATCTGGAATAAGCTTCCCCCAAATATTGCTAACATCCAAAATTTTGCAGAGTTCAAACGGGTATTGAAAACAAAATTATTCAAAAAATCCTATCCGACATAAAACATAAATTCATGTACGTGGAAAGAGAATTTCAGGAAATTTTTCTTTTAATCTTCCATACCTTATTTAGTTGCGGTTTTCTCTCCTTGTTATTTAATTCCATTAGTATTCAGTGAAAAACCATGTATATAATGTCATATAATTTTCTCTTGCTCTGTTGTTATTTGTACCTACTTTATGTTTGATTATTTACACCCTTAGTTTCTAAATTGTTATTTTATAATACCCGCTCATGAATATTTTATATCATGGTTGTAATTTGCATGTTGTATATATATATATATATATATAATATATATATATATATATATATTATAATAACAGATATACTATGAAGTATATCTGTTATTTTACAATTATATTAGGTTACGTTAGTTTGTGTAAAGCGCACTTGAGGTGAACCTTCACAAAACTGCGCTATAGAAATGAACTCTTATTATTATTATTAGTATGGTTTGAAGATGTGAATGGAAGAGAGATAAAATAACAATATGAGCATTAGCTAGCCTAGCCGGTTAGTGCTTACCTAAAATCACTTATAGAATAAATAAAAATATAATCAAATAGCTAAAAGTGTTAATATCGATTAAAAACTTCTTACGCTTTTTAAGGTCATTTTATAAATACATTGTCCTAAAAATATATATTTCAAATAAACACCAACTCTTCTTGTGCCACCAATCCTCTAATAAATGTAACATCAATAGAAAAGGAGGATCAAATAACAACTTTAAAAATCATATCTTTTCTAGGCTTAATTTTTAAAAATTTCCTAATAAAACCGTGTTCATCTGGAGCGACCTGCCAGGTAAGTATGTTTTTCTGTATCTGTTTGTACATAATTAGATTGAGGATAGGAAGTAATATTTGTACAGCGCTCTTGAGGGATTTTTCAAAAAAATTGGATGGTAGAAGATGATGGGACAATATGTTGTGTTGCTGTTTACATTTTTATATTCAGTACTTAAAAAAAAAGTGATTCCTCACAAGAGCGCTTCTGTATATATACATACAGAGCTCATACAGGGAAACTGTATCGCTACCCGGTTGGGCAACGTTGTGAGGCGAGTTAAGTAGGGGGCTGTAGGAAGGAATTTATTAACGGGGCCTTGAAGAGGCCCGGATTAAATGTAAGAGAAAAGACAGATGCCGGTAGCTCGTTTTACTTACCAGCCGATTTACACAAAAACGAGTCGGCGAAACGACCCGTTCTCATGAAGCCAACAACCATGAACGGATGTTCCGCTCGTGTCCGACGAGTTTCACAAACGTGCACCGGCGTGGAGTGGATCAACGCTGCCAGCTCCTTCGAGCAGGCTCCATTGAAATATCTGTAGAACAGACTCGGCATACGTACATTGCATCTCTGCATCAGAGAGCAGTCAGTCTGTTAACAACGGATTGTCAATCAGACAAACCGCCCTCCTTTTGCACAGAATCAAGTAGGTTTATCAAGTATTTGTGAGCTCCAGCCCAGAGGTTACTTCCAACATGTATAAAATGAGTTGTTTACAATTTACATGGTTTAGAAAATGATTACAAGGATCGGTACCAATGAAATGTCTCTATGGAATATCCTGTAAGTGATTGTTTACATTTTAGAGTGAGGTTAGTACAGATGCTACGGAATGATACACGGTAAAAATAAAATGGTATATGAAAAATGTGCATAGTGTATAAGTGTATGTGCACCTATGTGTCTGAATTGTGCTATGTAGTTGAGAGTTGTGAGTGTGCATTGATTAAGTTATGAGTAATGTTTTTCTTAAATGAAGATTAGGGAGTCAAAAAATATACCGAGATTTGAGTTGGGACAAAGATTATTGAATGTTTGGAGAACTCGGAAAATTGGTGAATTTTCTGAAGCGTTTGTTTTGCTATTTAATGTGTAAAATAGTTCTGTGTGGCGATACGTTTCGATGGTATGTTAAGGTGAATTTAATCTATTGTTGTAAAAAAAAGAGAACTTCGTAATGAATAGTCAATTAGAGAAAAGGGCTGACTCTCCTCTAATATATCCATTATAGTGTAACCTTACTTGTATGCACTAATAGTATCAAACATATGAATGTCAACAGGAAACAAATAATAAAATACCAGGGTAAAAGGTAACTGGAAATTTTATCGCAGACATCCAAGGCGAACTCTAAGAAGGATATTATCGTGATGTGTACCTATTATAACATAATAAAATATTTTAAAACCCCATTAAAATGTACCTGGTTACCCGTAGTTCATGTAACTATAGGACAAAAAACTGCTATAAAATTAATTTTAGTATTAGTATAAATAAGTGGAAATTGGTTTTTTAATTAAAGCAAATTCATTTTTCACAACGACTACTGTTTGTCTTAGTTTCAGAGTTTGGAGTGAACAATCATTGTTGTATTTGTATACATGAAAGTTATTATGTGTTTTATTTACTATTTGGCAGCTTGCCAGTAGAATGCCTATCAAATCATAACCCATTGCTGGATAGACGGGGAAAGGAGATACAATATGACGATAACCAGATGTAGAAGGATCGAGCGATTCGAATACTTGAGTCAGGTCATGTCAACAGTAGAAATAACAGCCAATAATATAATAATGTGGATAAAACGAGGAGTGTGTACCAATAAAGAATTATGACGGTTAGTTAGAAACTCAGATCATGATATTCTATGATCTGAAGTTAGACAGTTGTATTCTTTGATTACAAAAAAAAATCTACCATATTTAGGGCTAGACCTGAAAACCTATCTCTATTTTCCCCTTCCGCAACTAATCTTTCCACATTCTTTTGCAGTCGAACTCCTTTCCCTCACATATGAATCACTTCCAGACTTGTGTCGCAAAGGAAAATCCAATTATTTAAACGTCGGATTCTCTCTAGAAATTGTGCACACGATACACAAATGGGACTTAGCGATTCTTAATAATAAATTATTTTTAATTATACATATATATTTTTTTATAACAAAATAACAAATAATGATATCCTCAGTGGGATTTCCTGTGCTGGGGATTCCATTTACAAAATACGAAATTGCTGAATTTGTAAGTGAAGTTGAGTGGTTTCGGTGTTAGCCCGTATTTGAATCTCCCCATGCGTTTATTTGATTTTAAATTTTTTTTTATTAATGTTGTGATTTTTAAAGGAGAGTGGAATTTTATTGTAGAGTTTAGTGTCATAGTATAAGATTTTTTTTGGTCCAAATGTTGAGTTTGTTCCTTGTTGCATGTGTTTTTGACTCTGAGATCTAGTGTTTCTAAAATAGTGTGATTGTTGTTATTTTTTGTATTTATGAATGTAAATTAGTATTGTTTTAGAGAATATTTATTTTATTAACAGAGTGTTAGGTTTGTTAAAGATTTCATCATTGCTAGTTCTTACAGGGACTTTAAGCATAATTTTCATGATGGCTTCTTGAGTTTTAATGAGTAAATTAAGAATATTATCATTAACCCTGCCCCATCCGATAATACCATATTCTAATATTGATTGGCAGTACATTGTCACGGCAGTACATCGTACGAATATGAAATACAAAACCATAGGGCATATTGTTAAAGTAAATTCACACTCTCTCTTCCACCAGTTCTCCCGGCAAACATCTCCATGTAGCAACGCTTTAAGCTTTCAAATGACTAACAAATCTCACTTCATCAATATATGCACTTTAATGGTAGGCTTGGCCGGTGGCGGTTTTCCCTAATGTGCATTTCTGCAGTGAACTACCATAAAAAGGGAAGAAAATAAAGGAAACTTGTAATATACTTTAACAACACATTAAAATAGCGGGCTATTCAAATTCCGAGATAAAAAAACACCCGTTCGTTTTAATACTGCTCGAGAGCTAGTCCGACGTGAATCCTATACGTTGAATTAAAAAATCAGCGTCTATGGAACTTAAGAAATAGTTAAACACAATCCCATTCTCGTAGCGTTTTAGTCGAAAAACGTGGAAACGTGCAAACCTTTAGGAATCTGTTAGCTGCCCGGGTGCGGAGCGACTGAGAATTTTTTAGCACCAAATTTGGTTGTTTACTAAGATAAGTTAATTACTGAGGTGCCTTTTTTTTTGTAATTTATGATATTTTACAAAAAAATATAATGTAAAAAGTCCCAATAAACCACTTTTCTATAGTTTGTCTAATGGGAGCTGAACACATATATCTATATAAAATAAAAATAATACAAAAACATAAATCACAACAATAAATCGTATATAAAATAATATATCCTAATTATCTAATACAGATAATTCCTTTCAGCTAGCCAAGTTTTCAATATATTTATTAATTGCTTAGTTTTAATACAGTTTTTTTTTATTTTTATTTTTTTTTTAATTTTTTTTATTTCAGCGGGTAACATATTTAAACAGCTAGGAATCTTGTGATCTAAAGTTCTTTGTCCTTTATATAATAAAAAAGTTCAGTTTCTTGCGCAAATTGTGATTTAAGAACAATTTTTACATTCATTAGCCACAGACACTTTAATGAATCGCCAAATTAGATATTATTGATAAATCGCTAATCTCCGGTGCAGTGATATGATGAAATTCCTTTAAATCTAGGGAGAAAAATGAATAATTATGGGAAAGTCCAAAATATGATTTATAATTGAGGGGAATTTTTATTCCTTTTTTAATCTCCGACCAACGAGATAGGCCACGAACCGCCACTGATCATAACCAAAATTTAAACTTGCCTCCTTGTATATTATATCTGATATTTTCGAACCCCTTAACAAAAGCAATGAAAATTCATTCGTGCATTTCCTCACCTGACAGGAACCTGTACGTTTTCATTTTGTAATTAAAATTCCACTTACACTGAATAAAAAACGTCGCCTTTTTTAACAAACAAGAATTTACATTCAAGAATTTCTGAAAAACTGAGTTAGAGTAGTTAAAAATCTAACATTGTTCCACAGGACTGTGCCAATTTATAAAATGGGTTAATTTTCGTAGATAGTTGTTATTATTTAAAAAAAAAGTAAATATATTTAATATAAATACATACAAAATAATTCTTTCTCTATTACAAAATATTTAATAGAGAAAGATTTGTCGTGTTGAGTTGGGGAGCAGCGCCATCTAGCGACAGAAACGGTAACTAACTATAGAAATAGAATATATCAAGAATGTAATATAGATATAGTCTGTTTTGTTGTAGAAGATAGTTATTACAAAATATATTATCTACAAAAGAGAAGAGTAAAAGTACACACAGCGTCCTCGAGGTGATTTTTCACAGAAACGGCGCAATACAAATCATCCAATTATTATTATTATGATAATGGAAATGCACTAATAAGGCGCATACAAGATATGCATAAAATACATTTTAATTTTAGTCATATTTCGAAAGGCCTGATCTGATATTTCTGGAGGATATTTTTATTTTCTTATACATTATTTACAATTAAGAGTTTTGTAAAATTCAAGCAGAAATTAATGTAACCGTTTTTTTAAAGGTGGCTAAATGAGACTTAAAAGAATAAAAAAAAGGTAACGCTATAGAAAAAAGCAGCTAAAAAGAGTTTTGATTTAAGGTAACTTTTATTACTGCATAATGCATTACTGTGTACTATAATTTATGCATCGTTATTGTTTTATACTTGTATTTATTGTGTTTTGAGAACTTTTGGAATAGCAGTTAAGCAAAACGTCTTTAACCGTAAGGATATGCACAATGTCTCATCCTTAAAACGAATTGGATTCGGGCCCGGTCGCCATACTCAACATATTTTATATTTACGAGACACTATCGCACAGTGCTCGATCCCATACAAGGCTAGGGTCAAAATATAGCGCCCTGAGATGATTTTTCATAGAAACGAGGCAATGCAAGTCATCCGAATATTATCTACATAACTCTAATTTCATCAGCGGAGCGGATTTTCTGAAAATTTCGATTTTGACTCGCGTTATCCCATAACTTACTCTGCAACAGGGTCGATTACTGCGTGAACTGCGTTTGTGAAGTCCGGAGTTTGTTCGTTTTTCAAATCATTACAAATATACTCAAACGATACTGTTAATACCATTTTGCTTTTTTTTTAACTGCCACATTTTACATATTTGTTTGCATACCTAGCGGAATAAATGTGAGAGAAATATAGCCAGAGATGAACATTCGACCTTACGAGGCCATTTTGGGTAACATTTGGGAAAAATCTGGTCACCAAACACGGCTAAAGCCATTTCAAGCAACGTTTCGTTTCTGAATGGTGGTCTTTCATCAGGCCGACAGTACACTGACAGTATCTACCGCTCTGGAACGTGCCGCAAATATACCACATATTATTTTTAATTAATAAATTGTGAAATAACATAAATTAATCATATACAATTTACTTGCGTACGCCGGGATTTGAATCCGCGATCTCCGGATTCGTAACCAAGGATTGCAACCACTTAAACACGGAGACCGTAAAATATTATATGAAAAAAAAATATTTTCTACCCCCATTATTCTGCCCTATAAAAGGTTAAAACGCTTACAAAAGAGTTAGGATTATTGCAGTCACAAAAATAATATATGTCTTTTTTATATTCCTAATGGGTGTGTGGTTTTATTCTGCAGCGATAAACAATGTGTCTCCTGCAGTTGGGATATGAATGCGTTTTTAACTTGCATTGTTATCATAATAGTCTCTCTAGTATATTTAATCGCGATTGCAATGTTTCGTTATTTATTGCGCTTTTGCGAGAACATCTTAATAATATCATTAATAAATAATCTGTTAAATATAATTTAAAAAAGGGGATTCTTCTCTATTTCTTAGTAATTATCCATTATTTTCTCCTTTATAATATCTTTTAAATCCTCTTTTTCGTTCGTTGTTTTTCTTAAGATAGGCACAGCTTTTTAGCCTTTATGGACTGGACGCCACTTCTGTATAGCCATGTAAAAAATATACGAGAAAGGGTTAAGAAAGGTTGAGAAAACCCGTCGATAAGTTAAAAGTGATGTTTCACAAGGGTAATTCAGAAAAGACTGACCACACATGACAAGACAAGTTATAAAAAGTAACAACCCATTTGTTGAGTAGTCAATTTGAATATAATAATGTTCCAGAATGAAACATTGACCGAAACACGCACAATTTTTGAACAGCTATATTAATCAAATTATATACGCTTTAGGTGTGATGATATTTTATTCAAAAACTCTCGCAGGCTTATTGAGAGGTAAGCTATTAGTTAACAAGTGCCTCTTCCCTCACCGAGTCTTGTCACTGGCAGAGAGTGTTTTCACGAAGCACAAACCTAGAACACTTCAAACGGAGAAACCGGAGAAACGGTTGAAATGGCAGAAACAAAACAAATTGCTCTTGGTAAACACAACAGTTAGGCAGAGGCTTCTCCGACAGTTACGCGGCCATAAGGAATAAGGAGCAAGGCTGTATTGAGGAGAGGGACGTAAAAGGCAGACCTGAGAAGTACTAATACAATATGGTAGAGAGGATGAAGGGTATGGTTAACGGTTCCACTCAGGGAAGGTATTCTCGTATTTAGTTCTTTAGATGTGGTATTATCGGTGTTTTATGAGATTGATTGGAGTTTGGTTTCCCTGAATAAGTAGGTTTTTGATGGACAAAAGAGATCGAGGGAGGGGGGAAACGTTTATATTTTGGAAGATTATCTATCACAATTGTAATAAATTCGTTTTTTAAATGGTATTATATATATATTCGAGCACCGGTTTCAAAAAATATTGCTTCGAGATAGTTTGTAAATGTTTTCGGAAAATACGGAGATAATAACTCCTCAGCTCGAGCATTTCCAATAATTACAAAATGTGTGTTAATCAACCGTACATCACTTGAAAAGCGTCTCTTGCGCACTGGTGACGTTTGCACTAATGCCGTTCACGACCACGACGTAAATTATAATCGCTGTGCCGTGCAAAATTATAAAAGCGCCCAATATCGTTGTATTTGATGTATTTTTTCAGGTAAATGTATAGTGTGTGGTCGTCGAACGTTGCTTTTCGACCAATTGGTTTAATCATGCATATTTTAAAGAAATATTGTACACGCATTTTTTCTGAGACATAATGGCCATAGACCAGCCATTGTATTTTATTGAATATTTGCGTTTTTATTAAAATCTAGCTATTTGAGAATACTGTTGATTACGATTGATCGATATAAACTTTATGACTAAAGCCACCATATCTACATAAGAGTATCTCTAAGAGTTGAATCGGTAAAAATCAAATAACATTTTTATAACGTCGTCAACCCTGCCGCTCTCAGCAGTTACGATGCACCGGGAGGGGAGGTTTGCAGGCTGGCTGGTCGGGGGATAGAGGTAGGCTGTAGGGGTAGGGTGGGGGTGGCAGCCTCCTTTACTATGCACAGCCTGATTTATCCTGCAGCCGGGCGGGGGCAGCGACCCCTTTCATAATTCACCCTTTGTGAGGCTGCAGCGGCATTGTCTCTGGGACCGACGGCCGACCAATTATTTAAGCGACGCTAAATCCACTGGCTGCGGATTGTGGAGCCCGCCGGTCGAGGTTCATTACGGAAATATTTATTGTCTATTATCAATGTACTGCAGGCTGTTTTGTCGGTGTAATATGGTATCGCTATTTGATGAAGGTTGTGACGCAAAATATAGTGTGGGAGGGGGAGAAGAAAGGGAGAGGGAGGTTGCAAAGAATCTAACTACTCAAATATGTCATTACCAATAAAATGCTGGGATTCGTAAGTCGTGTATAAAACCTTTTCGCAACATAAAGACTCTCTACTCTATAATTTCTTCAAAAGATTGGTATTCACTTTGTGGCGTCATTATTAACTGCTTTATTAATATACAAATATTAACATGTTTCAAAATCGATGATTTCTTCATCAGGAATATATAGAATACTAACAAAATAATAAAGTCAAGTATAAACAAACAAACGATAAACATAAAACACAATGTAAGAACAGACAAAATACAAACATAAACAAAAATTGATTAAAGTAGGTAAGTAATTAATCAAAAATGTTAATAAAAAAAATTATAAAACATTGAACAACAAATTTATATTTGAACTTAAAAAATAAATTATTTTCATTATTAATATGAATATGAAAATAAATAGTCTGTACTCTCTTTACACCGTATACCGTACGAGTATATCCGCCACTTGAACACCGCGCACCGGTCTGGACACCGCCCTACCAAGCCCACATTGAATGAATCGAAAGATTTAATAGAAAAAAAATTAAGCACATAAATTATAAATTAAATTTACACTTTGCAAATTACACGGAATTCATTAAATTCCACAACTTCAACTCCCTTCAAAGACGACCTTTAATTATTGATCAAATATTATTATTTAATATTCTCAATAATGGCCTGGATTTATTTAAGTTCACTAATTTTATAAAATTACACATACCGTTAAGGCCAACTCGATAAACCGTCTTTTTCATTTGCCCGCATGCAGAACTAACGCTTGGAAAATTTTACCAATTCCCCGTACAATATGCACAGTTATAACACACAATTTAATAATATCGACATCCTTAACAATGACTTTCAGAAATATCGAACTATTACTTCACGTACGGTCACAAATTAATGCACAAGTACTGTAGTATGTATTGAAAATATCTTACTATCCATATCTATATATCTATGTATCCTATCCCCATCCTATCTTTCCTTTCCTACTCCTCTTCCTTAATTTAATGTAAAATAAAACTCCCGTCTCTATACGACTTTAGCATAAGAAACTTTTTTGGTTTTACCCTGTTTTTCCACCTATGTATACATCTTTGTTAAAACAGCTGTTTGTCTATTACAAATAAATACGTAATTTACACATAGTTAAAGCTATTACTCGTCTAATCGCATACAATTAACATGATATTACTTCTATTTTAGGTATTTTTATTGGTAAAAATATATTATAATTTTTTTTCAAATATTATTTACACATATATCTACCATTATAACGACACACATTGTAAGGAAGCTAAAAGAGATGGTTATTATAAATTGTTGTCATTTTGTTTGAAGAGTTTTAATCACTGCGTATTTTTGTTACTTAATTTTATTACTGCACTACCGGTTTCGACAGATCCGTCTCATTCACTAAAGTTCATAAAATTAACTTAAATTCAATTAGTACAAAAATAACTACACATTATTAGGTGAGGGTAGTGAGAGTGGTGATTTGGAAGGGGGTGGGCGGTGGGAGGTGTCAAAATAACAAGGAATATAGTTAACAAAGCTGATATACAGGATGTTATTATTTTGTGTACTAAATTAAATTTCGACATATATTTTTTTTTATTTCAAAAGTTTCTAAGGCACATTTTATTACATAGTTTTTTTCTTTATTGAAGCTATGGCCTGTCTTTAATAAATGATTAGCAAACTCGGAATAGTTATTATTTCGTTAACAGAGTTCATGTTCCCTGATTCTAGTTTTAAAATTTCTAATAGTCGTACCTAAATACTGAGGGTCACATTCATTACATTTTAAACTGTATATTCCTTTTTTTCCCATTTATTAATTGTTACATAGTAAATCACCAAGAAATACAAAAAAATAAATTGTTGTACCTACAATAAGTTATATTTCCTTCCAAAAATATAATTCGAGAATATTTGGCCATAATAAGAAGAAAAATCACTGCATACTGCTGGAATCTACATACATGATTATATGTTTACTATTAAATTAATGAATTAAAAATTACTTTATACTCACCACCTTTTGAAGAAATCATTTGTTTGCTAAATTTAAAAAAGTAAAATAATTTTGATTCATTCGCTTTTCCTACAGCACTAAGTTATAAAACGTTTCCTACTATTTTCCATAATCTTCCCATCCCATTTTTCATTTAAGGATATCTCTGCAGAAAACCTTTAAACTCCTAATAAAAAAACTTCATCTAATCGAGACCCTATTTCATGAAATCGATAAGATGACAGAGCTTCTGGCAAACGTGTTTTAAATCCGAAACCCGAGCTTTTAAACCGCCTGAGAAAAAAAAATCTCATTGAGTTTTCCCGACCTCTCCTGAAGTACCTACGTGTCTGGTATCTCTTAGAAGGGAAAAATTTACCGAGGAAAGTTTTTCTCGTACCACTGATCCAGGAGTTGGCCGCTTCAAAAGCAATGATTACAGCTTTGATAGAGGTGACGTTCTATTAACACTCCAGGGACATTGTTTTGAAAATCATATTTTAGATTCGGAGGTAGTTTTATGTGATTCGCCCTCGTGTACTTACCGTTCATCTATGCCTATCCTTATTGGGCTCTTCTAAAGTTTTTTAGAGGGTAGGTTCAAGACATAAATAAATATTTCCCGTACATATTATTATTGTTGATACGGAGACGGAGTGCATATATTGCTTATGCATTACAAAGCACAAATATAGATCAATGGAATATACTATTTCTTAGAATTATTATCATTATAAAAAAATTAAGTAAACGCTATCATCACTTTATGTGGGGAAAACAACTTACAACTATAAGTGCTTCACATAATAGAAAATTTTAATTATCACTATTATTTTCAAATTAAATCGGTTTTACCAGTAATAAATCATTTTAAACACCGTCCAAATTAAAATTGGAATAGAGTAAATAAAATCATATAAGTAATTCGTCTCAATGTGCCCTAAAAATAGTTAGAAAATGGCTTTAAATGTCGAAAAAGCTGTAACAATAATTAACAACTAAAATACTTAATAATAATATTATTAAATTTGATCTGTTTCAAATATATATGTATATTTTATTTTAAATAGTTTAATATGTTAGTGCATCCAATCCATATGTTCGAAGTATAATAAGTTTAAGGTGTAGTGATAGTTTAAACAGAAGTAGATCGTGTGTTTGTTTGATGTTACGTAGAAGGTTGTTGTAGCCATCGCGCTGTAATTTTTAGTTGTGTAAATTTTGACGCAGCGCTATAGTGCTGCAATTTTCAGTGTGCTTTTATCGTCCTCGGGAGAGCACGTGTTCAATTTGAGCGTGATATATTGCGGTTGGCGCGCGTCTTGATAACTGTATTTATTGTTTATCCTATTAAAATAAATGCACCCTAAAGTAAATCGATATTTTTCACCATGCGGAAGTTGGTTTTATTGCGGATGATCGTAATGCATCAAATGACAGCGGCACTACGGACAACGAGAGCTTTGTTCCCATAAATGAATGTGTGCAGCAAAGCAAATGAGATAAGGCGATTTAATCTCATATGCGCTCGCTGTAAAAAGGGACTACAGTGACCACGGGAAAACACAACTGTGAAGTGAAATAATCTTATATTTTTGTATTTTTTTAATATTTTTGTAGTTTTTAATTAGAACTAAAATATTCGAAAAATTTCATCATTTACTTGCAAATTTTAAAAAAAAAATGATTGATATTTTTCCAAGTTATTGAATTTTTATTGAATACCATACTTTTTATATTAAAAAACACAGAAATCTCTAGCAATTTATATGCATACTTGCAAAATAAGCATAGCTTTAAAACAGTTAATAAGGTCCTTTTTTAAAAAAAAAATATTGTTTTGTGGGTTTCTTGTATTAGTCGGTTTTCTGTAAATCTTGTCCTGTCTTCATGCGTTGAGTGTTTTAGTGGAAACATAAGGCGGAGTAATAAAAGAACAATAAAAAAAACCTCTTATGAAAAATCTTAGTGAGGTTTCTATCTTTAATGAGTTAAACATAAATTAAAGCATGAAAATTTACACGGAATCATTCATTTCAGACATCATATTGATCAACATTCTGTATCCTCGAAGTTCACGCGACCTTATCACGCGCGAGCCCGACACGATTGTCGGTTAATTGAAAATCGAAATGAAATTGGATTGGGTAATGAACTAGAGCCAATGTGAACTGGAAATTGGAAATATCTACACTCGGTATGTTCCGCTGACACTGAAAGCCGCGGGCTTCATTCCTATTTAATGCTTTAATCCATTTTTGCTTCTACACGCTTTTGAAATCATTTGAATTAATTAAGCGTATGAAAACTATTTTAAACACATTATGATAAAACGCTGTTTAATTTAATTAATTAAGCGTATGAAAACTATTTTAAACACATTATGATAAAACGCTGTTTAATTTAATTAATTAAGCGTATGAAAACTATTTTAAACACGCTGTTTAATTATGATATGAAAACGATAAAACGCTGTTTAATTTAATTAATTAAGCGTATGAAAACTATTTTCAACACATTATGATAAAACGCAGTTTAATTTAATTAATTAAGCGTATGAAAACTATTTTAAACACATTATGATAAAACGCTGTTTAATTTAATTAATTAAGCGTATGAAAACTATTTTAAACACATTATGATAAAACGCTGTTTAATTTAATTAATTAAGCGTATGAAAACTATTTTAAACACATTATGATAAAACGCTGTTTAATTTAATTAATTAAGCGTATGAAAACTATTTTAAACACATTATGATAAAACGCTGTTTAATTTAATTAATTAAGCGTATGAAAACTATTTTAAACACATTATGATAAAACGCAGTTTAATTTAATTAATTAAGCGTATGAAAACTATTTTAAACACATTATGATAAAACGCTGTTTAATTTAATTAATTAAGCGTATGAAAACTATTTTAAACACATTATGATAAAACGCTGTTTAATTTAATTAATTAAGCGTATGAAAACTATTTTAAACACATTATGATAAAACGCTGTTTAATTTAATTGATTAAGCGTATGAAAACTATTTTAAGCACATTAGGGTAAAACGCTGTTTAAATATTTTCTATGAGCGGATTTATATTTAAACATTAGTCAAATATAAAAATAACAATAATAGTTTTTTATAATCTTATTTTTTATTACAAATAATGATATCCTCACTGGGATTTCTAGTGCTGATGATTTCATTTACAAAATATTAAATGAAATCATATTAAATTGATGTGATTTCTGAAAAAATAATAATTGTAAGGTGAGGAGTTAGTCTGTATTTGGTGTTAATACATTTTCTATTTCAGATCTCCCTATGTAATGTATCCGGCGTTTTATTTGATTTTTAAATTTATTATTGTTGTTGTGATTTGTGAAGGAGATTTGGAGTTTGTCGTAGAGTTTACTAACATAGTACAAGAAGCTTTTTTGTCCAAATGTTGTGTTTGTGGTTCCTTGTTGGATGTGTTTTTCACTGAGAGATCTAGTGGTTCTAATATGTGTGTTTGTTGTTATTTCTTGTTTTTTGGATTTATGTAGTATTGTTTTATTGACATAATGTTAAGATTGAAAGGTAAGAATCTGAAACCATGGTGAGATTCCGGAGGCTTTAAAAATTTCCTTGGTCTGGCCTTGTGCAAAGAATTTCAGATGACAGGACACCTGTAAACATGTATTAGTGGGTGCCTCAGTGGAGGTGAACCAAAGCAAATACCTTAAATAGATAATACGCCCAGCTTCTGACATTTGAGGCAACACGCCACACCAGCGCCTCTAGCGGCCCAGGTTGTACGAATTGTTTTTATAATACATTTTAATAGATTTTCTGTGAAACATATTTTAAATACACTATAGAAATGCCAAATTCATAATTTTTTTTTTAATATATATTAGGTAACCTTCATAATACTTTGCTGCCTTTTTGGTTGTACACAAAAACATATTAAAGAGTTAATTAGGTTTGTACTAACAGTTATAAGCATTACCGCTCGCCGCTCGCGCTCCGTCTGGGACTTTTGAACGTTATTTTTTCATTTATAAGCAAAAAAAAATTGTTATGTAGGTTATATAATATTTAATTCATGAATTTTCGATTTATCTATTTTATTATCAATATATTTCAAACAAGATCTATTAAAATTTATGAAAAAAATCAATTCATACATCCCGGGCCGCTAGAGGCGTTAGTGTAGAATATTGCCATCTCATTGTATGGAAAATATCAGAAGCTGAGCGTATTACTTATTTTTCAAATATTTGACCAGAGCCAGGCCGAGGAAGAGGTAAACTGGACTGCCTAGAAGAAAATTGGAATAGAAATCAGAAATCGTTTTCTCATTTCGGGGATTTTTCGAGTTTGAAAATTAATTAATTGTTTACACTTATTACTTACTAGCTGATGTATACCCGTCCTACCTCGGGATTTTTTTTCCGAATAAAGTTATGAAGTTGTGAATTCTTGCTTGTCGTTTGGGTACCATAATTGATTTGACAGCGAAAGCGGTGCCTCGTGACGACTGTTACTATCTCCAAACAAAGAAATAAAGATGTATTAATTTTTTCAAAATATATCTGAATAATAAAGTTTTTAAGGAGGTACCTATTTGTTTTTTCCATTTTTAAAATATTCTACCCAAACAAACCTTCTTTTTTTGAATATTTAATCTGTGGCTAACCAGAATGGTATATCTATGGGTTAACCCCTATACAACATGGCGGGTTCAATATTTTTCATACTATTTTCAAAACGTTATAGCGACAGTTTTATATATTGGATTTCATTCAAACTACTCTCTAAACCTTCCCGAATTAATAAAAATAGACTACGCTATTTTCAGCGCAACCGGTAAAGTTATTTTGAGAAAATCGAGGACACACAGAAAAACATTAATTTTTATATATTACTTATGTAAATCATTTTATTTATACTAGGTATATGTAGATACGTAAAATATTTGTGTATTGCTGAAAACATTGGCCGCGCATAAAACGCTTGATAGGTCCATTATAGTCGGCACACTGTTGGTACTACTGATGACCGTGCATCATGGTACGGTGAGCGAAACCTTGTACCTCTCTCGCTCACTGCACCATGCGGAAGTTATCAACACACGCAGACATATGTATACCTATATAAACTATTTTTATAACGATTTTTCGTAAAACTATTTTTTCAGTTGCGTCCGGTAAATATTTATAGTATATTTTAATTATTTTATCAAATATATAAATACATTGCTTAGGGATACCTAAGTATGAACTCTGTGTTAAGTACATTTACATTGCCTGGGTTCTCTCTCCCCCAGTCACAGTCGTTGTGCGTATATGATGCATAAATGGGGCCTAAAGGATTCCTAACTTCGTGGACACATTCAAACAATAGAACACATCGTAGGAGAATGTCCCCTTCATCAGTTTCCCCATGACACATCTGCGCTGAACCAAGTGACTCCCGATGCCGTCGACTGGCTGAATAACCACCATACGAAGAAGAAGAACTATATTTACAGAGATATTGATTTAATTAAATACTTGTTAAATTAGTTGACGGCACCGGCAAAAAAGGGTTTTAAAGACCGGTCAGTGGCTGAGTTGGCATCGCGTTTGGGACTCACCCAGGCGTCGTGAGTTCAATTCCTCGACTGGCTAAGTCCTCCATTACGACACAAGCAACATCTTCCGCTTACTGTGATGGTAGTATGAGATTTAAAAATATTGTCAGGTTATTCGTAACCAGGGATTATTTATCTTTCTTTTAAAAAAAATTATTATTAAAAAGAAAATCTCCTGGAACTATCTATTTATCGACACATTTTTGACAAATCTAAAAAATTGGCACTAGTGCCACCACCAACTAGGGAATTCATATAGGACATATAGCAGGGGTTCCCAAACTTTTTAGATTCGCGGCACCCTCGTAAAATTAAGATTTTCCAAAGCCTTTCTGTGTTCATTTTTTTTTTGTTCCAATCAATCGTTTTTGTGTAAATCGGAATCTGTTTTTCCTCCTACATTTGATCCGAATCTCTTCAAGGCTCGCATTAACAAATCCCTTCATAAAGCCCCCCTTAATCCGCCTCAACCGGGTGGCGATGTGAGGTGTCACATAAAATAAAATAAAAAGTGTCGAAAACCCAGCCTCTCGGCGGCCTCGCTGGTAAGAAGCCGCGGTGCTCCAGGGTGCCGCGGTGCACACTTTGGGAACCACTGACACAGGTTATGAATATCGACCAAACATTTTGATTTTTTTATTTAGCAAAGTGGGTCTGCGGGCCGCGGGTTGTGCATCACAGATACAGGCTCAACTCTGCTATAATAATATATTGCCTGTCCGTACACAGGGCGTCACGTGTCCAGGTCAATACCCCCGCCCCGGATGAGGTTTTATTTGTTTGTTTGTCCCCCTTCCGGGAATTATCTGATTTTTCTCAGAGGGTTCGTATTTATTAACTTTCTCTGGGTTTTCTATCTCTTCACCGGCCAAATTAGTAGTAACCATTCGTCGGTATTCGAGGTCCACTGGAAGCTTTAGATTATTTGTTTGCGTGACCAGAGCTTAGGTTTACTGTTTATTACATACAGAACATGCTCCTATTTCCGTAGCAGAAATCAATAAAAAATACTACCTACTTTGTTTAATGAAAACGATACAACTTTTCTAAACAAACAATATGGAAATCACGGGGAAAAACAAAACCAGAAATAAGCGTTGGTTTAAATAAAAGCTGACACGATAGACATTTTGTAAAAGTAGTATATATTCAGCAAACAAACACTATGTGATCCGTCTTCCGAAGGTAATAAACCAACCCGAGTTTTAAATAATCAAATTGTAAAGCCGTTCCGTCAGTTATAAAAATTTTGAAGTCATAAATTTACAACATTAGAAAGCAATGGGACTCACTCTTGACATAGATGTTGTATATACCATAGATTTAGTTTTTATTTAATTTTGACGGCCTCCATGGTCGAGGGGTAAGGCTCTCGACTACGAATCCGAAGGTTGCGGGTTCAAATCCCGGCGTGCGCAAGTGATTTTTTAAAAATTAATTTGTATTGTTTCACAATTAATTCATTTAAAAATAATATATAGTATATTTGCGCACGTTCCAGAGTGGAAGATACTCTCAGTATCGCCCTGGTGAAAGACCACCATTCAGAATTGAAACGTTGCTTGAAATGGCTTTTAGCCGTGTTTGGTGACCAGATCTGAATAGCCAGGTATTTCCCCTTTTCACCACCTTCCTCTCCCCTTCTCCTTCCGCTCCCCAATACCTTCAGCCTCACAACATTCTCCAATTGGGAATGCCATGGTCTCACTGGCTCCAGATGGTTGGGAGCAGTTTGGGACTCTTGTGTGGTATTCATATAAAAAAAAAATTGTACCAGTCTGAAGATACCCAAATGTAAAACCGGTCCGATTGAAAATAAACAAATGGAAGAAAGTTACAAAGGTTGAATAAAAACATATTAAAATGGAATTCCATCATGGATTGACAGTTTCAAAATAAGAAATATTTTATTTTTAACTTTAATGTGATACATACACAAATGTCTACTTTTGATGAAAAAAGATTAATGCTTGATAATTTTAAATTATTCCCCGATTTAACAACGCAGCTTAACTTTTATACCATTTTTATGGTTGTTAATTCACTACGGTACGGTACAGTACTTCTAATAATTAATTTTAACATTTTCTTATTTCACTGGGAAGTATGTTATACATTTTAATGCCTTTATACAGTAAACAATTTTATATTTGGGATTTATTTCGTCACTCCAGTCATCTTATCTTCTTCCTGTCTCTTTTATGGTGTTTGTGGAAGTCTTTATTGTAATGCAGTTTGCCTCTAAAGAAAATTGTAAATAAAATTTAAAATGTCATAGAAAATTCTCTGTTTAACACTCATTATATTTAATTCCTTGAGCATTTTCTGTATTGATTAATATTTATTACCCTTTAAAATTTGTCTCATTGTTCTATTCTGAATTATTTGAAGTTTTTAAAGCAACCTTTACACAGAGGACACTGTCTATATAGTAGTGTACTCGTATATGTAGTGCAACAAGTGTTTTATAAATTTGTAGAGATTGAGACAGAAGATTTACGTATTTTTATTAGATTTTCACAATAAGCAAACCCACTGTAGATTGATACGATGAATTAATTTAAAAGACAATTTGTTTGAATCCTCTTTTGTATAAATACGTTGATTAGTTTCGATTCGACTGACTCATCTTCAGGACTTAAAATACACGAATTAAATGACAGGAGTGTGCATGTATATATAGAAGTAAAAATGAGAAAAAGAGAGATACAATAATAAGAGGGAGACAACAATAAAATAGAAACATTACAATATAGATAATTATATAGACGATGGGAAAACCAAGAAAGACAAAGAAGGAACAGAATGTCAAAGAGGTGGTGGATTGTTTGAGGGGAAGGACAGTTGAAGGTGAACGGAAATATGTCCAAAATTGGACTATAAGTGATTTTCATTATTTATTTTTAATTATTAATGATTTATTTTTTTATTTATTTCCAGGGCTTCTAAGTAATTTTAATTAATCGTTCATAATCAGACCTTTTGGTAGGCATGCCGACTCCTACCATTATAATGAGGTCCATGTCACGTGGTACATGCGGAGGGTAGCTTAATATTAATCAAAAGCGGCCGCTCTGTAATTCTGGAAATATCCATTTACCGATATTAAATTCATGGCGCAATGCACGTTCGCCCTATACTCAGACCCACATCTAGATATATCTCAGCCTATATGTAGACCGCACCCGGTACAGTGTACACCAGCCACGGGATGTAACCACAGGATCGAGGTTTGGCACGTGATACTGACTATTGACATCTCCATAGATACATTAGTAGTTATTATTATTATGGTTATTACATTTATAATTTATTTTTTAAAAACAAACAAATTTTAAATTTTGATTTTCCCAGGCTTCGTAAGGGTAAAATTTAAAACTGAACAAAAATATATAGAGGGAGCATATATATGGGTGAGAAATAATATAATAAGAGGGACACACAATATAGATTGAAATGATGGAACAGCGCGAAAGTGATATGCTTACGTATAATATAATGGGACAACATATACAAAAGAAAGAGACAGAACGTCAAAGGAGGGAGATATCTAATATAGGACTGTAACATATGTTACGTTGATATTGCTGTCAATTTTAACGGTTATCATATTAAAGCTACAGAATTATCCAATCTAATACAAAAATCATTTTTGTGTATAATATTAGCGCTAGTGCTATGATTATAGGTACGATCTTTTTCGATTAGATGATTGGCGAATTCTGAAAAACCACGGCTATTTAAACATATAAGATGTTCTTTAATTCTATATAATACTCATACCAAGATACCATGGATAGCCAGGCGTACTAATCTTCTGGAGGAGCTATGCACCTAAAACAGACTGAAAATGGTCATATTTCAACTGTCAACTGTCAACTGTCAACTGTCAACTGTCAACTGTCAACTGTCAACTGTCAACTGTCAACTGTCAACTGTCAACTGTCAACTGTCAACTGTCAACTGTCAACTGTCAACTGTCAACTGTCAACTGTCAACTGTCAACTGTCCACTGTCAACTGTAAACTGTAAACTGTCAAATGTCAACTGCCAACTGTCAGCTGTCAACTATCATCTGTCAACTGGCAAAAATAATAAAACAAAATATCACGGGTACACGGGACTCAGCTTCATATTATTATAATTATTTATAATTTTCATACGTAGGACTGAGTCACCTGTTCTTTTGCAATATTGCCCATTCTTGATATATTTGTTTGCCGGTATTACGTTATTTTCACCGTTCTCGGGTATTATGTACAGGGGGGGGGGGATAGACCGCCAAGCAACTCGGTCTTATTCTGTTATTTTGAATCTTGATGTGGCCCAACTCAAGTATTTGGTTCACTTGATCGTGCCATGTCATCCTTGGGCGTTGCCGACTTCCTCTACCATTCACTTTCGCGTTATAAACTCCCCAATTAAATGTAAGTATAATGTCACGAACTCAAAACGTGTTTTTTTCGGAGTCAAAAGTAGTGCCCTAGAAGTGATTTTATAAAAA
>JAHDVE020006339.1:0-13487 GCA_022606495.2 Halesus radiatus
AGAAGCTCAACATAGAATTAAGCTAAATCTCCTGTCCATCAAACAAAACCCTAGCGAAAATACGGCACAATACTCTCAACGAGCCGAACTACTGAACGACAAGCTGTCAACCCCTTTGCCCGACAACGAAATTTTAGCAGTCATCATTGATGGACTACTAGATAAATACGAACATATCATCACCTCGCAAAAAATTTCTTCCTTACTACAATTAAAAGAAGTTTGCCTCATTCTCGAAACGCACCAGGACAAGAAGAAATCTTCGGACATTTCACAAAATACGATTAAACCCAGTTTATTTTCTTCCTCAAGACCGGAAAATAACGAGAAAAAATTCTGCACTTTCTGCAAAAGAATAGGACATGAATATTCCTCTTGTTTCAAACGCAACAGGACAAAAGAAAACCAAGAACACAAATCTTTAAAAAGACCCATCTCCCAAACCCGTTCACCACCTCGTGACAACCTAAGGGAAATCTTCAAGAGATCAAAACTCAACAATGAAAGGATCGGCGTTCAAAACCACCGTTATATCAAACCACCAATAGATTTCTCCAGACCACCCCCGAATTGGAATAAAAACCCAAAAAACTAGGGCACAACCTCTCCACTCTTCATTCTTTTTCAAGGCCTAAAGAATGGACGGAGTGGTTGGCGCACGTCAAATATTTCAAACAGGCCTTGCACCTATCTTCCGTCAGCTGCAGACAAGCCCAAGACGGACGACCTTTCGCACAATTTTACATTAACAACGTAGTTTTTTCCGGACTCCTGGATAGCGGAGCCTCCATTAGTTGCCTTGGAGACAACGCCCATTTAATCTTTATAAATAATGGTTTCAAAATAAAGAACCAAACTCCACTTGTCACAACGGCTGACAACACAATTCAAACTGTCACCGGTTCTCTCGCCCTTCCAGTAAAATGTGGAAACAAATCAGTTACGATCAACTTCCTAGTGATCCCTTCCATCTCTCAAAAGTTCATCCTCGGAGTGGATTTTTGGAAAGCATTCGACATTGCTCCACAAGTATTTAGTCCCGGTAACGAACCAAACATTCCACCACAAATCTCCGAAATTCATACAATCATCCCTTATGGAAATCTAAATTCGGCTCAAAACCTACAACTAAAGGAAACTATCAACAAATTCGAATCAATAGCTTTCGAAAATTGCGGTCTAGGATTCACCAACCTGGTTAAACACAATATCAAAACAACTGGCCCCCCAATCAAACCAAGGTATTACAATCTAGCTCCCCAAAAATTGAAACTGTTAGAAAAAGAACTAGACGAAATGCTAAGCATGGGTGTCGTAGTTCCCAGCAGGAGCGCTTGGACAAACCCAACCCTTCTCGTTGCCAAAAAAGACGGTTCTGCCCGTTTTTGTCTCGACAGCAGACGCCTCAATGCTTGCACCGAAGCAGACGCATACCCTTTACCATTAGTACATGCCATCCTTGACAAACTCAGGAACGCCAAGTTTATCTCATCTATAGACCTCTCCCGCGCATTCTGGCAAATACCATTAGACACCGATTCCTGCGACAAAACTGCGTTTGTTGTACCAGGAAGAGGAATGTTTCACTTCACAAGACTACCTTTTGGTCTAAAAAACAGCCCAGCAGAATTACAAAGACTAATGGACAAACTGTTCGGTCCAGAATCAAACAACTTATTTTGCTATCTGGACGATTTAATCATCATAAGCGACACCTTTGAAAAACACATCGCCATGTTGGAAAAAGTATTCCAACAACTCAAATTCGCCGGCCTAACCATCAACCTTAAAAAATCAGAGTTCTGTAAATCTCGCCTTCGTTACCTCGGTTTCATCGTCGACGAAAAGGGTCTAAGAACAGATCCAAACAAAGTCGAAGCTATGGCAAATTTCCCTAGACCAAAAAACGCTAAAGAAGTCAAAGGCTTCCTTGGTCTCGCCGGCTACTATAGAAGATTCATCAAAAATTTCTCCTCCATAGCAGCCCCTCTCAATAAAATCACCGGCTCCCGCAAAGGCGTCAGCAACTTTGTTTGGTCCACAGAAACCGAAAACGCTTTTACCACCTTGAAATCAGCATTGCAATCCGCACCTGTTCTGAACTGCCCTGAGTTTACCTTACCTTTTACCCTGCATACGGACGCCTCCAATGTCGGAATAGGGGGAGTTTTAACGCAGGAATTTCCCGACGGCGAACACCCCGTTGCATACTATTCCCGTGGCCTAAACAAAAATGAAAGAAACTACGGAATCACCGAAAAAGAACTATTAGCAGTCATGGACTCAATACACCATTTCCCAGGCTACATCGACGGTAGCAAGTTCACTGTCGTCACTGACCACAGCAGTTTAAAATGGTTGATTTCCTTGGATAATCCCTCAGGCAGACTGGCCCGTTGGTCATCTCGTCTATCACAATTCACTTTCGATGTAGTACACCGCAAAGGTGCCGATAATATTGTACCCGATGCGCTCTCCAGAATTGAAATTGCTTCTTTAAATACCCAAACAAATGTTCCTACTCCCGTGACAAAGGACACTTGGTATTTAAAAATTTACAATGGATGCAAGAATACTCCCCAACAGTTTCCCAATTTTATCATAAAAGAAGGACAACTCTTCCGAAATTGCAAACCCCAGCTTTCTATCCTCGAAGACTACGCTTGGAAACTGGTTGTCCCTCTCGAAGAGAGAAAACAAATAATATCCGACAACCATAGCGCACCCGATTCCATACATCCTGGCACTTTCAAAACTTACAAGAAAATAACTTTAAAACACTATTGGCCTGGTCTATTCAAGCAAGTTCGTAATTACATTTCTAAATGCGACATCTGCAAAGCTTATAAGCACAGCACAGCCCCTACTGCTGGTCTAATGGGTAAACCCAAACATGTAAACAGACCACTACAATCATTATCTATGGACCTTGTCGGCCCGTTTCCCAAAAGTTATGCCGGATACATACACATACTCAGCGTAGTAGACATTTTTACCAAATATTGTTGGATTTTCCCTCTAAAAAGAGCTAATGCAAAAACAATCATTAACATCTTGGAAAAACACATATTTATACCCTACGGAACCCCTCGAACTGTCATTGTAGACAATGGTAAACAATTCATCGCAACGGAATTCAAAGAATTTCTATCTAAATATGGAATAAAAGACATCTTTTATAACACTCTCTATACTCCACAAACTAACACTGTAGAACGCTATAATCAAACTATTAATACAGCTCTGGCAATTCTAGTTGGCAAAGATCAACGCACTTGGTGTAAAAACTTAGAAAAAATTCAGGCAGCCATGAATAACACAGTGAATCTCACAACTGGTTACACCCCTTTCTTCCTCAAACACGGTATGGAACAAATTGTCCATAGCTCCCTACATCGAAACTTCGAATTTCCATCTTCGGCTCCTCATTCTGAAAGTCCAGTGAAAAATTATGCTCATCGTTTGGAAGAATTGTCTGCTATTTATAGTGAAGTAACAGATGCCTTATTACTGGCCCACCAGAAAAGTGCGGACAGATATAACCTTCGTAAAAAACACGTAACTTTTAAAGAAAAAGATATCGTTTGGAGAAAAAATAACACACTATCTCAAGGAGCTCTATACTTCTCAGCCAAGTTGGCGCCTCGTTTTATCAAGGCAAAAGTCCTGAGAAAAATCTCAGACTTGGTCTATACTCTTTCTGACACATCTGGTAAACACATAGGCAATTACCACGTGAAAGATATCGTTAAAACTGGAAATATGGAAACAATAGAAACCATATACCATGTTGACTCATCCATACCCTCTGGACAAAATCAACAATTGCCACATGTTGCGAATGTCGCAGAAACATTCACTATTTAACATGTAAAAAAACCTTGCATTTTTGAAAGTTACATTAGTGTCAGGTGTAATACTTTCCTCTTGTAACATAATTGTATATAATCAATCGTCTGTTTTGTTTTTTCAATCTCTGTTTTTCACTCCTCATCTTCACTCACGTCGGACATTTTTTTTTCTCCTTTTTTGAAACTGATCACTTCAAAATAAGGAAATCACCTTTGTTGTCGGTAATTATTTCTGGGAAACGTACCCAGAGGTGTTACCCTACCCTCTCACTTTAACAACGTTTCCGTCCCATCATGTCATGTGTAAATATTCAATTCATCTCTGTGTTTTGTCTTTTCTTGTGCACCCTTGTGTCATTTTTGTTTGTTCAAATATCTCACTCCTCGAGAGTACATACGTACAAAAGTCATTGACTTTTGTTACGCACCCAATTACAGTAACCAAACTCTGGTTAGGATTTTCAGTCAAATGCAAGTATAAATTCCCGCTGTGGTATCAACATTCTGACTCGAAAATCACACCTGTTGAACGAAAGTTATAACGGGTAAATGTTTTGTTTTTTTCAATTTTTCCAAAATTGAATGGCGCTCACCCTAATTGCTCTTTTAATTTTCCCATTTTTCAGAACTCGACACTGACACGTCAATTCTGAAAAACGTCATTGGCATAATGAACAATCTTAAGATCGGTTCCCCTCACTAATGACAATTACTTTGTATAACTATTGCCTCGTTATTCCAAGTATGTAAAACCTAAAGTGGTCTTGAATAAGCCATGGTGATATGTTTCTTGTTAGGTTCATGTCTTGTATTGTCCCTAATTCATTTTGTGCTGCGTAAACTTAGCCCTATAACTAAGTCATCACAGTAACTCTCTGGCAAAAGAGTAAGTAAAACCAATTCGGTCTCTTCTGCAAAATACCTTGCTCTGTGTAAGTAAATATTTTACCATCACGTTGCTTCCCTCGTTACAATTAGAGTTTTTTTTAAAACCATTTAGGTCTCTTTTGTACTTGTTTTTGTATTATTTAAAATGTACATTTTACGCCGTGTTAAGGACTGTTAATTCAATCATTAAATATATGGTATTAATGTTAACCTCGCCGTCTGTATTGAAATGGGTACCTTTGGAACATAATTGTTGTATTACATGATACGTGTGAACGTTAAAATATCTACCATGATACGAGGAGTCGTCATAATCACTCTTGTTGTCAACTATGTTGACATTTAGGTAAATTTGTTTCATTAAACTGTCATAAATTCCTAATTTTTTTTACCGTCTTTTCAATACTGGGCACCCTCGCAAATCGTTCAATTTTGCGCGATACGTGGAGACGTAATAAAACTCACCATGATACGTGGAGACGTAATAAAACTCACCATGATACGTGAAGACGTTATAAAACTCACCATGATACGTGAAGACGTTATAAAACTCACCGTGATTCGTGCGAACGACATAATATCTTTTGGCTTTTCTTGAAATAAAGTTTGCCACATTTGTTGTCAATCGAACTAAATGTTTGATATTTTGTGATATTTGTATAAAAACATGTAACTCGTTGTCTAGGAAACGAATAAGAAAACTCCTAGGTTTGTGAAATTTGAACAAGGGTCTGTCATTTTCCCACAAACGTGTAGAAGATTAAAACGACCCCTAGCCTTTCGCCAAATACACGCGAAAGACTAGTTCTGTATAACTGTGTATTCTGTAATCATCATTCATTTGTACAAAATGTAATGAGTCCAGAACCCTACTGTTTACCTTTCTTCATTCTCCCTAGAGATTGAACCTGGACTCTAGCCAGATCACAGCAGATTTCTGTACTCAATTCCCTTGTCACCCAAGTGAAATAAAATTATTCATGCATTTGGAAATTGTACGTTACGCACTCAGCATAACGTCTGTCAAATAGGTCAAACCTCATCCATGAATTATTTTCTCAACTCCACCCTCAAAATGTCTTATCTTGATAGTAATATATTGTCACCGCCTCAGCGATTACATTGACCACAAAGGGTCAATTACTTTCAAGTGAGGTATGTGTAATTATGTACAAACCTTAGTTCTTGTATCAGTGGATATGTATTCAGTGCTACTGCACTGAATGGACTATATATTGTCACCTCTTGATGCTGGATAATGGTATTTGTATATAATTTAAGACTCTCAGCTCAGTTGTTTATTTCCCTTTTCCTTTTTTTGTTTGTTCTCTCTCTCTCTCTCTCTCATTTCTCTAAACGCGGTTAACCTATGTTCTTTTCTCTCCTACAACACATTTGTTTCTCTCCAAACTTTTGCATCATTGGTCTACCAGGCAGGTAAACTTCAAGAATTTTGTTTTAATAATAATTTCCCCCTGGACTAAAAAGAAGCCCAGCAGCCTTCTTCATCGCCAGCCTAGCAGAACTTCACCCCATCACCACAAACTGTCACGGAGGTTCATCATCTTCAACCACAAACATAAAAACACCCGACCCTGCCTACCATAATCAAGCTGGAGTCGTACGTGTAGTTGCGAACCAAGTTGTCTCATAATACATAGACACTTTCAAAACGACCTTTTGGACATGTCAGTCCTAGGCCCGTTCCAGTTCATACCAGAAGCCAGCTGTCGTCTTTTGTCACGCTAGACATAGACCCATCATTGTCTTGCATACATTATCACTACCAAGACACGTTTCAGTCCCTCATCAGAAGCCAGCTGTCGTCTTTTGTCACGCCAGACATTGACACAATCCTTATCTTGCACGATGGGCAGAAATTGATTCCGCCAGACATTGACACAATCCTTATCGTGCACGATGGGCAGAAATTGATTCCGTAAAAAAATACACGGTAAACGACATTCGTAAAAACACTCATTTTTTAGGGACAAGTTCGAGGGTTGTGTTCGAGATTTGAATCCGTATATCTCCGGCCCTAAGGCTTGAATTCGAATACGGTATTCAATTTGATAATATGCAAGATGGGCAAAATGTGATTCCGTAAAAAAATACACGGAAAACGATATTCGTAAAAACACTCATTTTTTAGGGACAAGTTCGAGGGTTTGTCGTCGAGATTTGAATTCGTATATCTCCGGCCCTAAGGCTTGAATTCGAAAACGGTATTCGATTTTATAATAAGCACGATGGGCAAAATGTGTTTCCTTAAAAAAATTCACTGAAAACGACATTCGTAAAAACAATCATTTTTCAAGGAAAAGTTTAAAGGTTGGGATCGAGATTTGAAAACGCATATCTCCTGCCCTAATTCTTTTATTAAAATATGGTATTCGATTTTATAATAAGCATGATGGGCAAAATGTGATTCCGTAATAAAATCCTCGAAAAACGACATTCTTAAAAACAATCATTTTTCATGGGCAAGTTTGAGGGTTGGGGTCGAGATTTGAATACGTATATCTCCGGCCCTAAGGCTTGGATTCGAATACGGTATTCGATTTTATACTAACCATGATGAGCAGAAGGTGATTCCGTAAAAACATACACCGAAAACGACATTCGTAAATACACTAATTTTTTTAAGATCAAGTTTTTGAACTTGGGGCGAGATTTGAATGCATATATCTCCAGCCCTAAAGCATGTATTCGAATACGGTATTCGATTTTATAATAAGCATGATGGGCAGAATGTGATTTCGTCTAAAATCCACGAAAAACGTCATTCGTAAAAACAATCATTTTTCATGGGCAAGTTCGAGGGTTGGGGTCGAGATTTGAATGCGTATTTGTTCGGCCCTAAAGCTTTAATTCGAATACGGTATTCAATTTTATAATAAGCATTATGGTCAGAATGTGGTACCGTTAAAAAATTCACTGAAAACGACATTCGTAAAAACAATCATTTATCAAGGAAAAGTTTAAAGGTGGGGATCGAGATTTGAAAACTCATATCTCCTGCCATAATTCTTTTATTCAAATACGGTGTTCGATTTTATAATAAGAATGATGGACAGAATGTAATTCCGTAAAAAAATTCACTGAAAACGACATTCATAAAAACACACATTTTTTTGGCACAAGTTTGAACTTGGGCCGAGATTTGATTGCATATATCTCCAGCCCTAAAGCTTGAATTCGAATACGGTATTCGATTTTATAATAAGCATGATGGGCGGAATGTGATTCTGTAAAAAAATTCACTGAAAACGAATTCGTAAAAACAATCATTTTTCAAAGAAAATATTAAAGGTTGGGATCGAGATTTGAAATCGCATTACTCCGGCCCTACTTCTTGGATTCAAATACAGTATTCGATTTTATAATACGCAAGATGGGCAGAATGTGATTCCGTAAAAAAATACACGGAAAACGACATTCGTAAAAACACTCATTTTTTAGGTACAAGTTTTTTAACTTGGGGCGAGATTTGAATGGATATATTTCCAGCCCTAAAGCATGTATTTGAATACGGTCATCGATTTTATAATGAGCATGATGGGCAGAATGTGATTCAGTAAAAATATACGACATTCGTAAAAACACTCATTTTTTAGGTACAAGTTTTTGAACTTGGGGCGAGATTTGAATGCATATATCTCCAGCCCTAAATTAAGTATTCGAATACGGTATTCGATTTGATAATAAGCATGATGGGCAAAATGTGATTCCGTAAAAAAATCCACGAAAAACGACATTCGTAAAAACAATCATTTTTCAAGGAAAATATTAAAGGTTGGGATCGAGATTTGAAAACGTATTACTCCGGCCCTACTTCTTGAATTCAAATACGGTATTCGATTTGATAATATGCACGATGGGCAGAATTTGATTCCGTAAAAAAATACACGGCAAACGACATTCGTAAAAACAATCATTTTTCATGGGCAAGTTCGAGGGTTGGGGTCGCGATTTGAATGCGTATTTCTTCGGCCCTAAGGCTTTAATTCGAATACGTTATTCAATTTTATAATAAGCATGATGGGCAGAATGTGAATCCGTAAAAAAATTCTCTAACAACGACATTCGTAAAAACAATCATTTTTCAAGGAAAAGTTTAAAGGTTGGGATCGAGATTTGAAAACTCATATCTCCGGCCTTAATTATTTTATTCAAATACGGTGTTCGATTTTATAATAAGCATGATGGGCAGAATGTGATTCCGTAAAAAAATACACGGCAAACGACATTCGTAAAAACACTCATTTTTCATGGGCAAGTTCGAGGGTTGGGGTCGAGATTTGAATGCGTATTTCTTCGGCCCTAAGGCTTTAATTCGAATACGTTATTCAATTTTATAATAAGCATGATGGGCAGAATGTGAATCCGTAAAAAAATTCTCTAAAAACGACATTCGTAAAAACAATCATTTTTCAAGGAAAAGATTTAAAGGTTGGGATCGAGATTTGAACACGAATATCTCGGGCCCTAATTCTTGGCTTCAAATACGGTATTCCATTTTATAATAAGCATGATGGACAGAATGTCATTCCGTAAAAAAATTCACTGAAAACGACATTCGTAAAAACACTCATTTTTTTGGCACAAGTTTGAACTTGGGGCGAGATTTGAATGCATATATCTCCAGCCCTAAAGCTTGAATTCGAATACGGTATTCGATTTTATAATAAGCATGATGGGCGGAATGTGATTCTGTAAAAAAATTCACTGAAAACGAATTCGTAAAAACAATCATTTTTCAAAGAAAATATTAAAGGTTGGGATCGAGATTTAAAAACGCATTACTCCGGCCCTACTTCTTGGATTCAAATAGGGTATTCGATTTTATAATAAGCATGATGGGCAGAATGTGATTCCTTATAAAATCCACGAAAAACGACATTCGTGAAAACAATTATTTGTCATGGGCAAGTTCGAGAGTTGGGGTCGAGATTTGAATGTGTATATCTCCGGCCCTAAGGCTTTAATTCGAATACGGTATTCAATTTTATAATAAGCATTATGGTTAGAATGTGGTACCGTAAAAAAATTCACTGAAAACGACATTCGTAAAAACAGTCATTTTTCAAGGAAAAGTTTAAGGGTTTGGATCGAGATTTGAAAACTCATATCTCCGGCCCTTATTCATGGCTTCAAATACGGTATTCGATTTTATAATAAGAATGATGGACAGAATGTAATTCCGTAAAAAAATTCACTGAAAACGACATTCGTAAAAACAATTATTTGTCATGGGCAAGTTCGAGGGTTGGGGTCGAGATTTGAATGTGTATATCTCCGGCCCTAAGGCTTGAATTCGTATACGGTATTCAATTTTATAATAAGCATGATGGGCAGAATGTAATTCCGTAAAAAAATTCTCTAAAAACGACATTCGTAAAAACAATCATTTTTCATGGAAAAGTTTAAAGGTTGGGATCGAGATTTGAAAACGCATTACTCCGGCCCTAATTCTTGGATTCAATTACGGTATTCGATTTTATAATATGCAAGATGGGCAGAATGTGATTCCGTAAAAAATCCACGATAAACGGCATTCGTAAAAACAATCATTTTTCATGGGCAAGTTCGAGGGTTGGGGTCGAGATTTGAATGCGTATTTCTTCGGTCCTAAGGCTTTAATTCGAATACGGTATTCAATTTTATAATGAGCATTATGGTTAGAATGTGGTACCGTAAAAAAATTCACTGAAAACGACATTCGTAAAAACACACATTTTTTTGGCACAAGTTTGAACTTGGGCCGAGATTTGATTGCATATATCTCCAGCCCTAAAGCTTGAATTCGAATACGGTATTCGATTTTATAATAAGCATGATGGGCGGAATGTGATTCTGTAGAAAAATTCACTGAAAACGAATTCGTAAAATCAATCATTTTTCAAAAAAAATATTAAAGGTTGGGATCGAGATTTGAAAACGCATTACTCCGGCCCTACTTCTTGGATTGAAATACGGTATTCGATTTTATAATATGCAAGATGGGCAGAATGTGATTCCGTAAATAAATACACGCAAAACGACATTCGTAAAAACACTCATTTTTTAGGGACAAGTTCGATGGTTGGGGTCGAGATTTGAATTCGTATATCTCCGTCCCTACGGCTTGAATACGAATACGGTATTCAATTTTATAATAAACATGATTATTAGATTGTGATCCCGTAAAAAAATTCCTCTAAAAACGACATTCGTAAAAACAATCATTTTTCAAGTAAAATATTAAAGGTTGGGATCGAGAGTTGAAAACGCATATCTCCTGCCCTAATTCTTTTATTCAAATACGGTATTCGATTTAATAATAAGCATGATGGGCAGAATGTGATTTCGTCTAAAATCCACGAAAAACGACATTCGTAAAAACAATCATTTTTCATGGGCAAGTTCGAGGGTTGGGGTCGAGATTTGAATGCGTATTTCTTCGGTCCTAAGGCTTTAATTCGAATACGGTATTCAATTTTATAATGAGCATTATGGTTAGAATGTGGTACCGTAAAAAAATTCACTGAAAACGACATTCGTAAAAACAATCATTTTTCAAGGAAAAGATTTAAAGGTTGGGATCGAGATTTGAAAACGAATATCTCGGGCCCTTTTTCTTGGCTTCAAATACGGTATTCGATTTTATAATAAGAATGATGGACAGAATGTAATTCCGTAAAAAAATTCACTGAAAACGACATTCGTAAAAACACACATTTTTTTGGCACAAGTTTGAACTTGGGCCGAGATTTGATTGCATATATCTCCAGCCCTAAAGCTTGAATTCGAATACGGTATTCGATTTTATAATAAGCATGATGGGCGGAATGTGATTCTGTAGAAAAATTCACTGAAAACGAATTCGTAAAATCAATCATTTTTCAAAAAAAATATTAAAGGTTGGGATCGAGATTTGAAAACGCATTACTCCGGCCCTACTTCTTGGATTGAAATACGGTATTCGATTTTATAATATGCAAGATGGGCAGAATGTGATTCCGTAAATAAATACACGCAAAACGACATTCGTAAAAACACTCATTTTTTAGGGACAAGTTCGAGGGTTGTTGTCGAGATTTGAATCCGTATATCTCCGGCCCTAAGGCTTGATTTCGAATACGGTATTCGATTTTATAATAAGCATGATGGGCAGAATATGTTTCCGTAAAAAAGTTCACTGAATACGACATTCGTAAAAACAATCATTTTTCAAGGAATAGTTTAAAGGTTTGGATCAAGATTTGAAAATGCATTACTCCGGCCCTACTTCTTGGATTCAAATACGGTATTCGATTTTATAATATGCAAGATGGGCAGAATGTGATTCCGTAAAAAAAATACATGGAAAACGACATTCGAAAAAACACTCATTTTTTAGGGACAAGTTCGAGGGTTGGGGTCGAGATTTGTATACGTATATCTCCGGCCCTAAGGCTTGAATTCGAATACGGTATTCGATTTTATAATTAGCATGATAGGCAGAATGTGATTCCTTAAAAAATCCACGAAAAACGACATTCGTGAAAACAATTATTTGTCATGGGCAAGTTCGAGGGTTGGGGTCGAGATTTGAATGTGTATATCTCCGGCCCTAAGGCTTGAATTCGTATACGGTATTCAATTTTAAAATAAGCATGATGGGCAGAATCTGAATCCGTAAAAAAATTCTCTAAAAACGACATTCGTAAAAACAATCATTTTTCAAGGAAAAGATTTAAAGGTTGGGATCGAGATTTGAAAACGAATATCTCGGGCCCTAATTCTTGGCTTCAAATACGGTATTCCATTTTATAATAAGCATGATGGACAAAATGTCATTCCGTAAAAAAATTCACTGAAAACGACATTCGTAAAAACACTCATTTTTTTGGCACAAGTTTGAACTTGGGGCGAGATTTGAATGCATATATCTCCAGCCCTAAAGCTTGAATTCGAATACGGTATTCGATTTTATAATAAGCATGATGGGCGGAATGTGATTCTTTAAAAAAATTCACGGAAAACGAATTCGTAAAAACAATCATTTTTCAAAGAAAATATTAAAGGTTGGGATCGAGATTTAAAAACGCATTACTCCCGCCCTACTTCTTGGATTCAAATACGGTATTCGATTTTATAATAAGCATGATGGTCAGAATGTGATTCCTTAAAAAATCCACGAAAAACGACATTCGTGAAAACAATTATTTGTCATGGGCAAGTTCGAGGGTTGGGGTCGAGATTTGAATGTGTATATCTCCGGCCCTAAGGCTTGAATTCGTATACGGTATTCCATTTTATAATAAGCATGATGGGCAGAATGTGGTTCCGTAAAAAATTTCACTGAAAACGACATTCGTAAAAACAGTCATTTTTCAAGGAAAAGTTTAAAGGTTTGGATCGAGATTTGAAAACTCATATCTCCGGCCTTAATTATTTTATTCACATAGGGTGTTCGATTTTATAATAAGCATGATGGGCAGAATGTGATTCCTTAAAAAATCCACGAAAAACGACATTCGTGAAAACAATCATTTGTCATGGGCAAGTTCGAGGGTTTGTCATCGAGATTTGAATTCGTATATCTCCGGCCCTAAGGCTTGAATTCGAATACGGTATTCGATTTTATAATAAGCATGATGGGCAGAATGTGATTTCGTAAAAAATCCACGAAAAACGACATTCGTAAAAACAATCATTTTTCATGGGCAAGCTCGAGGGTTGGGGTCGAGGTTTGAATGCAAATTTCTCCGGCCCTAAAGCTTG
>JAHDVE020006340.1:0-35401 GCA_022606495.2 Halesus radiatus
AAATCCGGTTTTATATGCTCAGGCGCATTTTAGTTATTTATTTTTTAAGTTATTTTTCACAAATTACTTAGGTATGTAATTTTTTTAGGTTTAGTAAATATCTAGTACTGATGAGAAGCATTTTGTTTTATTTTTGTTTTAAATTATGAAGTATATACCATGAAAAAAATCATTTTAGCGGCAACTTAGAAAATTATTTGCGGGTATATTGTATTTAAAATATATATATATTTGATATGTAAATATGATTATGTAAATAAAAATATAAAAACAAAACATTAAAAGAATAAAGATTTTTTCGGGTCGATATTTTAAATTATGTACGGTAAATTTGTGTTCCAACGTAAACTGGTCGTTTTTAATTTAATTTAAAGCCCACCATAATGCTTATTTTAATTTTATACTTCATTATATTTTCAAAGTAGACGGGGGTAAAAGTTTTTTTTAAATCACCGTTAGCCCCCAAATAATTGTTAAAGGTACCTCTAAAATCGCGAAAGATCAATTCATTTAATGGCCTATATTTCATAATGTAATCCTTTAATTAAAAAAAACATATCGTTCAGTTTGGATGGGTATTTTGGCCTCAAAACCAAAATTAACGCTGCAGCAAATTCACCAATTTCCCGCATTCTCCAAATATTCTATAATCTTAACACACACACACACACTATATATTTCATATAGTGTGGTACCTATCCCTTTAATAATTTTCTAAAATCTTAAAATTGTACAGCACTTATTTTGTATTTGTACTGTTTGTTTCTAAAATTATAAAAAACTTGTCTTGTGTTATTTTACGGTTGAAATTAGTTGCGTTGACATAAAAACCGGTGCTATTTTCATGAAGCCAGAGCTCACAGTTCGACTGCTCCTTCAATATATAGATTTTCCGCTGCATGAACCGAGTTTAGAACATTTTCCTATTTCTAGGGGCCTAGAAAAAAGTCACATCGTAAATTAATTTGCATGTGGGCAGATATATAATATCATCTGTATTAATATTCACATCACCTTTGATGGGTCATTTTTCAATAGGAAATCATACATTTTGTATTAAGATATGTTTTTACTGTCCTCTTTTTTGCGGTATTGAGAGGTCTCGTGTGTTCTGAATATCTTATTCCCGATATGGACTATGGACGTGACCTCCTGAAATATGAATTTGAACATATCGATACCAACCAACCTGTGTACGGAAGCCAGGACTTGCGCCGCGTCTCCTTAACGTGTTCGGGCCTAATCTGCATAACTGGTAACTAACTGCATGGAGCGACTTTAAAAACAAATTGTTGCCACCAAAAATAGCTTATAAAACCCGTAGTAGCAGTGGCGTTGCAGTTCATAGAGGCTTTAGTACACCTAAGTGCAACATCGTTTCGTTTATCAGATCAAAGAAGCCGTATGTATTTGAATATAAATTTAATTAAATTTAGAAAAAAATGCCTAAACCAAATCAAAGATCTAGGGGTTATTTATGAAAGTAAATTAACTTTTCATTAACGACTTAAAAAGTAGAGCATACAAGCTTCTAGGCTTCGTAATTCGAAATTCATATTCATTTCACAAACACGCAAACACTGAGGTTATTATATAACATGCTAGTGTTAAGTGTATTGGAGTCGAATTCTATCATTTGGGCCCCACACTACATTTCGTGCATTGAAAGAGTTTGCAAGAAATTTTTAAGATTATTATTTTTGCGTCTCTACGGACGATTCCCTTGGATGTCTATCGTTCTTTGTACCAGAATCTCACTCTCGGGGGCGTCATCACAACCTCGTGTACAGTGGAGCGAGCAGCATAAACTTATTTTAGAACTCACCTGCCGGGAGAGCTACGTACTACGTACTTACGTAAAAATCGATCTCTTTTTTATATCCTATTATGCATTTACAGGTTTTTGGCATTGCATAAGCGGTACAATTACAACGAATTAGATTAAAAATCTGTAATGTTAAAAATATTTAAAGCGTGCATATTGAATAAAATAAATAAATAAAGGATGAAAATCTGTGCTTACCCCAAGAAAAACGATCCATAAAAGTAACATACCATAAAAAAATCACTTTATGTACAGATAGATAGGGAACGTGTACGCCCATTTATTCAGTTGGTCGCCACAGTCAGGGGAAGATGATAATAAATGTAATGGCCATTTTCAAACATTCAATGCACAATTCTTACCCGAACTTACACTCAGCCTACTTACTACCTTTGATCATAAAACAACGCATGCCACTGCGCAGTGGGTATCCACTCACACGGAGTATGTTGCTAGTTGCTATACGAGATAAAGTACACTGTGCTATATAGTACGCACTCTTATTTTCTTCGTTTTATTGCAAATACACAAGATAAATAAAATAACAATTTAAATACACACCGGGCTGTTGGAGGCCTGTTTTGGTGTCTCTACATGAAATGGACCTCGCAAAAGAAAATGGCAGGATTCAACAGAAATTAGATCCCCTAATGAATAATAATAAAATAAGAAATGGAAGCGTAGATGGTTTGATCAGGTAGAGCGGTTGAACGGAGAAAGAAGCGAGGTGTGTATGCCAGGTGTTGTGTGATTTAATCTCATTTCTGCCTACCTTTGCCGGGAATTGGATAATGAGTAGGGTGTCACTCTCCATAGAGAGCGAAAAAGTGCCTTATTTTTAGACGCCTAAGGTTTCAACGCGTATGGTCTGTTGCTATTCGAAAACGTAAAAATAACTTACATTGCTGTTCATTATTAGCTTCCTAAAACGGTAAGAAGTTTTGAAAAAAAAATCGTGGTTTGGGAGAAAAAAATTATAATGAGTTCATTTTTTTTATTTTGTAGCGAACTTACTTTTCATTATATAACTGCAGTACAAATGACTGTTTGTCAATTTATTGCTTTTTAATAACATGTCTCTAGTTTTCTTTCTCGCTCTTCGTAATCCACTACGATCTATAACGCAAGATGGACCAGCTTCACTTACATCTTGTAATACCGCAGAAGCGATGGGCGGGGACGTGCGGGCGACTAACAGTCGTTCTTTCCAACTTTTCGAATGATCAATCTGAGGTACCGAGAAGCCAAGTGTTTTTGTTGTTGTTGTTGAGCATTCGCTTTGTTTGCCTGTTTCCAAGAATTTTTATCCTAAATTGTCTATGGAGGTGCCCGCTCGCTTTTGTCGACTATACAATAGTTCCCGCCCACTTTCCTCCTAGACGTTAATTTGACATTTGACGTTACTATTTCGTGAAAAACAAGACAAAACGTAGCTTATAATAAGTAAAATGAGTTAGGTTGCCTCCAGTTTTATTTAAAACGCATAAAAACATGTTTTGACATTCGGAAAGAGAAATAAATCTGTCATTTAATATTTGAATCGCGATAAATACATCACGAACCAATAATAGCGTTTGACATTTCAATGACATTTGTTCACCCTGTCAACACTTTTTATAACCAGTCCTCCGTTGAGGGGAACTTAATCCACAAAAATCGATATCCCAAATTGATGGTACATTTGATCGAGAATTTCGTTGAGAAGAGCATATTTGTGCATTTGAACGGTGTTGAGGTAAAATTTCGGCTCAACAGTTGCTCAGTAAGGTTGGGAAGAACGGCCGTTACTTGACCAAGTGACAAACATGTTTAGTGGCAGGAGGGGAGGGTACAGTAGTAGGAGGAGAGGGTGGCGGAGCAGACGAAAGGGAAATGTTAGTTTGAGTATTCGATATCCAATTCAAGCCCCAAAAGTAGAAGTTAAGGCAAACTAGGATAGCGATGGATAAGGTTTTTATGGATTTTTACCCATTGTTTGTTATTTTTAGATTTCTTATACTTATACTTGACTTACTTGTATTCATAAACTTATTATTTGAGATATGATATCGGTGAAGATGACACAAATTGAACTTGTCTCATTAGCTAAGTCGGTTGAGCGTTGCCCCGGATAGGCAGAGGACCTGGGTTGGAGTCCCAGATGCGACAGAAATATTTTTAGTTTCTGTCCTTTTGTCCAATTTCATCTTTCATTTAGGTTTGTTTGTTAATATTATTTTCTTCAATGATTAAATAAATAATAATCATTCAAGTAGAGTAGAGCAATAATAGAACGATATAGGTACATGCAATTTGTGATCAATGTACACAACTTGAACAAAAATACTTTTAAATATGAAAACAGTAGAGCAGTTTTATTATACCGATAACAGAACCCAATTACATAATAGCAATAAAATAATTTTATAAAAATATCAACATTATTAAAAAATGTATGTTTTTCAACCGTTTTCAGGCGTTCAAGCTAATAACAAGTTTTAAAAAATGCAGTTCTCATTTTATTTGTAAGACGTGTTACGTACCTATCGGTTTTGGACATCGATTTAGATACATCTTGTTCTTGGGGACCATTTAACTGTTCTTCATTGAGTGTACTTTTGTTTCTTCACTTGTTTATTATATACATCTCCTTCTTGTTGGCTCGGGTTGTAGATTAAGTATCAAGTCAGATACTTTGTTTAAGTATTTAATTAGATACAAGATGAAATATGAGCTGATATACCAACTGTACCCTAGCTATTATGTAGGAGGATTGAGCCCGGATTCAGGGGACGTAAGGTTTATAAAGAAACTTACAAAGAGTTGCACCGAGACTTTTTAGAGAGTTAGCGGGAATGCCTAGAAGGGTATTTTAGTTTTAAGAACAATATATTAGTTTACAAATTTAGGGGATATGACAATAACCATTGACAAATGTATTTGAATTGGGGATAGTTTTATTAGGGATATTTATAGATACAATAATAAAAGGGTATAAGACGTATTGTCTGGCCAAGGTTAAGGTAAACAATAGCTAGGGATTCTCGAAATAGGTAGAGAGTTTAGGGTCAGGTCAGTAGGGTCATAGGGTACATAGGGTACACAACTTTTGAGATATCGTGCGTTTCTGAATTCAAAAGTTGATAAAATTGATCCACGCTAATAAATTAGTTGGTTTAATATGAATCAGAATCTATTTGTTTTTCAAGAGTGACCAATAATACTTGTTCAGATTTCCTAATCTTTGTCTAGTAAATTGATCGAAGAGATCTACGTGGAATGCCTTATTTGTTTTGACGTAAAACACGTGATTAACCGATAATTTCTAGAATAATGAGGTATTTACGCTTTGACAGATGAAAGTAAGTTTATCGCTGGGGAAATTTGTGTATAATATCGTTATCTCTTCTGTGTAAGATTGGAGTGTAATTATGTATACATTACTTGTTCACTAAATGTTATATTTTTCAGTATTTATTGTCGAAATATTTTTTACGTTTGCCAACTGCGTTGTTCTCATTCGCCAATCTCATCTACAATATGGTCTTATCGGATGGGGAAGTTCATGCGATTCTACTATAAAACCAGTCATCATAGCTGAAAAGGCAATTTTGAACATTATTCTTAGAGTCCCCATCAGAACTCCTACAGATGTTTTTAATGCCCTGAATTTAATGTCTCCGAAATAATTATATTCAAAAGATATTTTAATTTAATCATTCAAAAACCAGGATAACTTTGCACATACAAACTCGGGTCGATCCACACGATTCTCATTACAACTTACATTCCACCAACCTACAACTAGAACAACTTTTGGACAAATAAATTTGCAATATTTCTATATAAAGGTATTTAACATCCTCCCTCTAGCAATAAAAACCATTACTAAATTAACTGACTTCAAAAGAAGTATAAAGATATGGATTATGGACACGGGAAGGAAGAATATAGATATGATGTTCCTTCCCGTGTCCATTCTTGCATTCTTTACGAATCTCAATATTTTTCACACGATCATACATGGTTTTATCGCACAATCGCCTCAAAGATCTCATTTCTACGGCATTCAGTTTACTTTCATCCTTCCTCTTCCAATTCCATGCCTCACTGCCCATACATCAGGGTTGGTATCAGCACTCCGTTGTGGGCTGCTAGCTTCGGTTGTTTGGATGACTAAGGATTTTGAGTTAATTTCCTATTTGGTTTTCTTGTATGATTATAGACTCGTATCTCTAATAATTAGCTTCTTACATGAAAAGATATCCGAAAGATCTCTGTAATATGGAACACGGGGATATGTTGTTCTCATAAATATGATGATTATGACATAGCGCCATCATTGCATCAGAATTATCGCCAGTACTGACGTGGTTCTGCCGTATTCGTATTTATTATTTATACAATCAAATAAAACAAGCCTCGATGACTGCTGCTGTGTAGGTACATAATATAATATATTTGTATCTGCGAACTAAAATGAAAATAATTCACGAACCAAAAAATAACGTCACCACGTTTTAAAATCTTTAGTTTTTTTTTAATAATCTTATCAGAATTATACGTTTCTACATGATGCCATTTTCCGACGTAAATTTATGTTTTTTCTCATTGGAATTCAATTGATAACACAATAATAACTTTTAATACGACCGCGGACGTACTTCAGCGCTTCGTATCATCGCGCTTTTTTTATAAGAAGGTATTTGAATCTGTCCTTGGATTGGATTAACTTAGCGTGTGATTGATGTAGCTCTTTTGAAGAAGTGGCTTTATTTTGATGGCTGTTTTTAAACGCGGTAAGGACAATTCTTGAAACGCAGCCAAATGTAGAACGCCGAACAAACACATACCGAAACTTCGTTCATTCGCGAGCCAACGTTTGCGAATTGTGGTTGTATTCTTGCCGCTCAGCGTATTTACGAACAAGAAAAATGGTGTGAATTTTCTATGAAAAAACGGTATTTAATGTCTTTTGAGAAAGCAGTACGTGATAAATAAATTTCTGTTTCTTTCCATACCTCAAATAAAAATAATAATTCGGCGGTTTGTTTTATACCGTATAATAAAAAAAATATTAATTTTGTTTTTTTTGTAATTTTCCAGAAACGAAATGAAACTTTTAAAATGAAATGCAATTAGTATCATCTCAAATGCTAAATGACAGTGATGTGTGCCATAAATATGAAATGTCTGAAACTCTTCGAACTTTTGTGAACAGATGAATAATAATAAATATAAATTAATTGTTAAAATCAAAATGATTAATTTAGAGGGTGATCCTAGACACTGAGTTCATCCATATGGTTGTGAACCTTTTTTAATATTTTTTTTGGTTACGAATTATGTAGTTACTTTTGTGCGTACGGTGTACCAAAATGTTGGGTAGACTGTACCAAGTGATTGTGTGTTTCTTGTTGGCGATGCAACCTGCCTCACGGAGCCTTTCTACTGATATCTACTTTAGGTAAGAACGAACTGGCAAAAAACGTCTAAATCCGATCCAATATATTTGTAATTTGTACCATCCCCTAAAATTCCCTGAAAGATTTTTTTTTTGTTATTTTATGTCTGTCACCCATTAAGGGCGATCCTGGGCATGTTTAATCGTTTAGATTTTAATAGTACAGGTTGTTCTTAAAATTACTTAACAGGATGTAATATTTGGGCAAATAAAATTGAAGCAAATAAGTTACAGTGTAAATTTATGTGTTTTTAATCCCCAATGACTTAATTTTTAATGCCATTTTTATAAATGTATTTTGCTAATAAATTGTTAATTTGGGGGGAGTTGAGACTTAGAAGGCAGGGAATACTGGTAGTTCAATTTTGAGTTTTACCAATTCACATAAAGTTTGGAAATTGGTCATTGATAGGACACTCAAAGAAATTATGGTCCAGAGTATCCTCTGACCCACAATCACAGTAAGGCGAGCTGACCATGTGGAACCTGGCGAGGTGACTAAGACAAGAAGTGTGACCTGGTCTCATTCGAGTGATGGAGGAAATACTCGTATATGTTTTTGGCATGAAAGTGTATTTATGAAACTAAGGATTGACAGGAATAAAAAGTTGTATTAACGAGTACTGATGACGATATAATAACACATATAAAACTTATTTCCACTTTTATTTTATTTCACCGTGACCGGTTTCAGCTTGTTAAAGCCATCTTCAGACTGGTAAAAGTTAATCTTAAACTACGGTTTATATACACAACATGTGGGGGAGGAGTGGTGGGGAGATAATACAAGGGATTTATTCTATTATTCGCTACATTCGACACACCTATTAGGAACACGTCACACCTATTAGAAAACAAACACTCGTTTGACAAAGACAGACATTAAAGTTCTCCACACTTGTAACAAAGGGCATAAACTTGATAGGTTAAAATCATTAGAAATAACCTGCCTAACTAAAAACATAGACCCCAACTTCGTAATGAATAAACAATTAGAGTCATTTGCCAAATCTCCGCTCCTATATCCATTGTAATTTTTAATTGTTATCATATGTTCTAAGTAAAATATCTATTCTGTTTTATATAAAACCTAATTATAAGACTATTCCTGAAAATATGTTAATCAAAAAATCCCATAGCATAACAATTATAATAACGGGTCTAATTAAGAATTGAAAGGACAACAACGACATTAGGTTGTTAATAATTCACATTACTTGTAAGGTATTCCCCAAACAATATTAAAGTAAACTACAAACCAGAGGTAATAAGCTTACTGGGAATAACCAACATAATTAGAAAGTCGGCAGTCAAAGACGACTTAATGACAAATATAAAGAAAACCCATGTAATAGAATAAATCCCTTGTAGTCTCTCCCCACCCCTCCTCCCCCACATGTTGTGTATATAAACCGTAGTTTAAGATTAACTTTTACCAGTCTGAAGATGGCTTTAACGAGCTGAAACCGGTCACGGTGAAATAAAATAAAAGTGGAAATAAGTTTTATATGTGTGTTATTATATCATTATAATGGAATTCCACCATGTATTATCAGTTTCAAAAATAGAAATATTAAAAAGTACTGATGACCTTTTGTTAGAGAATATATTTTCCATTCAGAGGATCATTGGAGTTTGTATTTACTTTTTAGAATAGGGAAACAGTCTCTAACTGGAACAGGAATATCATTTAACGGACCGTGAACAGTGGCATCCTTAGCAATGGAATCCGCCATTTCCTTTCCAGTAATACCTAGGTGTCCTGGAATCCAGGCCAGGACCGCTGACTCATGTGATAGAATACAGGAGGTCTCTCTGATAGAGCATATTAGGGAATTGCTATTAGAATTTTGAAAAGTGGTTTCTTTCAACATGCATTTTATATAATAATATTTCACGCTTTTATTTATTTAAGTGGAGAAGAAAACAGAAGTAATTAGACAAGAGTTTTCATTCGCTCTAATTTGAGTTGTTTTTCCTGTAAACTATATAATTTCTTCAAACGATTGGTATTCACTTTATGGCGTTATTTATTTATATTTTTTATAAAGTGGTACTAAGTATATTTTTAAATTCGTTTATAAACAAACATTAGTATAGTTGAGTGTTTTTACCTTATTTAATGTACCCACGACTCTACATACAAAATATTTTATTTGAGAAAACCTAATTATTTTGATATTTATTTAAATGTAATCATAGACAACTTTTAAAATTAATTAGGAAGCACTAATGGGATGAAAAATTATTTATTCCGATAATTTCTCAAATTATACTAATTTGTAGAATACGTGTCTTCCAAATGTATTAACGTTTTTGTCTAATTCCAGATTGGCCGAGACAGGACAGCCGGTGTTGGTGACTCTGGTAGACACGGCTGCGGCGGAGCTCACCAACAATGTAGCAGAGCTGCTGGAACTGGACAAGGGGGGGCACAACTACACAGACGTGGACCCTGACTACGACAGCGCCCCCGTCACGCTGGAGGTCCCCGGCCAACTAGAAAACTCCTCAACTGAAGTTCTCGATGTTGGCAGTGAATCTCAAGAGAATCTCAAATCTCCCCCCGTTGTGAAATCTATTCCCAAAGAAAAAGATGACGAGAAACAAATGGAAAAAACGAAAGATGAAACGAATAGTACAGATGATAGTTTGATTCCACCAACTAATGAAAATTCAACAGAGCTGGAGGCCATAAAGAAGTCGGATGTGATGGCAAAGCCCAGCGAAGTTCAAGAGGAGATCCCCTCCTTTGCGGAGTGGGCACAAAAACAGTTGGAAGAGGCGGAGAAAAATAAAGAAAATGGTGTGAACCATTCCGCACAGTCTACTCAAGGAACTGTCTCCGCCAATGTAAATCTTAAAGTCAGATCCAAGAACTATGCCTCTCCGGATTGTGGGGCCAAGATCGTGGCTGCCAATCCCGAATCAGTATCTTCCGGCTTCATATTGTCTCCCAGTAGAGATGAGTACATGCTCAACACTTGCAACAGCCGTATCTGGTTCGTAGTGGAACTCTGCGAAGCCATTCAAGCCAAGAAGGTTGAAATGGCGAACTTTGAATTGTTTTCATCTACTCCTAAGAATTTTTCGGTGTTTGTGAGCGACAGGTTTCCTACCAGGGAATGGGCCAGTGTGGGGCAGTTCATTGCTAAAGACGAAAGAGATATCCAAATCTTCAACTTGCATCCACATCTCTTTGGAAAATTTATCAAAGTTGAACTACACTCTTACTACGGGTCTGAACACTATTGCCCTATTTCAATGTTTAGGGCTTATGGAACCTCGGAATTTGAAGTTTTTGAAACTGAAAACTCACCACAATCTCAATCCAACCAGGCTGCAGATGACGGTGATGAAGATGACATACTAGAGGCCACTCCTGATAAAGAGAATGTCGAGCTGTCTAGAAACCTTTTTGGTTCAGCTAGAGATGCTGTCATGTCGATAATGAAAAAGGCTGCCCAAGTTCTAGTAAAGAGCGGTGATTCTAAAAATTCATCAGAGAATGTACAAATTGCTCCACGAGACACCAAGAAATGTAAAACACCGAGCCACATCATTGTTTGTGATAATTGCAGCAATTCCCTCTTCACCGATGTTTATGATTTGATGAGTTGTAAAAGTGACATCCTTAATGATTTGATTGAATCTCCGCTCATTCATAATGCCCTTTGCAATACGGACATGTGTCAACAATACGGCCTGGACTTCAAAAGTAAGAGAACTTCGTCGTTGAAGACTGAGATTACGAGCTACATTTCAGCTCTGTTGATGCCGAGCTATGTGGCGGCCCTGTGCAACATGCTAGCCATTGTGGAGAAGAAAGTAGTACTTAATACGAGCTATGAGACTGATCTCAATGTTACCAGTAATTTGACAATGGACAAGAAAGTTCAGAATGTTGCTGAAACGGGAAAACTGAATGATTTATTGCAAAATCCCTTTGCAATTTGTGAAGAAAATGCCGATCACCCATCGTGCAAAAACAAACCTATTGAAAGTTTCGAACAGAACAATATAGTGCCATCTATAACAAGTTCCATGCCTTCTGATCTCGAAGATGGGGACATAACAGATATAAAGCCAACAAAAACATTACAAAAAGACACTGATCATGTAGAAGCCAGTGTGGTGACTGTAGGCTCAGCTTCTGAAAAGCCGATAAGCACAAAACAAACTGAAAAACACTACACCGATGGACAAACAATTGAGGCTAGTATGATAAACAATGTCCAACAGAAATCAACAGAAATTCTTGGCAGAGAAGAATCAAACAACCAGATTATTGATTCTATCAAAGATCTTCCAGTGGACCCGGTCAAATCAGAAGAGCAGGAGTTTGGTTTGGTGGCTCCGCAAGAAGTGGATGCGGACAGTCTGAACCTGGACGGAATGGAAGAGGGCAATATAAAGCTGTCCACCCAGGACCAGATCACCCTGGACAATTTGCTCACGGAACTAGAACAGGGCCAGATAGACTCTGCCACACCGTCACCACATAACAATGCTGCACCCACTCTCGCACATCAGGGACAAAAAGAATCCGTCTTTTTACGGCTGTCTAACAGGATAAAGGTAAATAAAATATATTAGTATTTTTTTAATAATATTATATAGTAGTTTGAAGTGTGCAATTAAGTATATTCTGTGTGCATCTGATATGAATTTATGGAAAATGAAGTCTCTACTATTATTTTGTAATGTTAAGAGGAACGGCTGCGCTGGCTGTTTCATACGTAACTTCATTTTGGATTTGAGGCCAAAATACCCATCCAAACTGAATGATATATTTTTTAAATTAAAGGTTAAGTAAATATCTAGTACGTATGAGAAGTATTTTTATTTATTTTTGTTTTAAATTATAGGCCATGAAAAAAAAATATTTTCATAATTTTAGAGGTAACTTAGAAAATTATTTGCGGGTTTAATGTATTTTATTTTTCTAATTATCATATTTGCTATGTAAATATGATTACGTGAATAAAAATAAAACATTTAAAAAAAAACCCTTTTTCAGGTTTTATTTTAAATAATGTATGGCAAATTTGTGTTCTAACATAAATTGGTCTTTTTAATTTAATTTAAAGTCCACCATAATGCTTATTTTAATATTTAAAAAAAAAGTATTATTTTATATTTAATTATATTTTCAAAGTAGACGGGGTAAAACTTTTTTTTTACATCTCCGTTAGCTCCCAAATAATTGTTAAAGGTGCCTCCAAAATCGCGAAAAATCAATTCCTTTAATGACCTATATTTCATAATATAAAACAAAAATAAATAAATTACTTCTAATCCGTACTAGATATTTACTATACTTTTTGATGAATAAAAAGATCATTAGGTTTAGCAGAGTATTTTGGCGTCAAATCCAAAATTAAGTTTTGTATGAAACAGGCCGCGCAGCTGTTCCACTTAACTAACTTATGTACTATTTCAAAAAGTGCATCACAAATATTAGGATTAACTCTACGAATCACAAATTGTTTTAAAAGTGCAGAATTAACAACAACCTTATATAAATCGTTGTGCCAAGTATTTTGGAATACGCATCCACTATTTGATCTCCTAATTACGAGATTCATAATTACAGAATCGTGTGATTGCATATCGTGAAGGTATCTGATCAATTTGGAACGCATAATGATCGAATTTCGCACTATAAACTACAATCTGTCAGTCAGGCGGAAACTTTCTGATGTATTTCTTTTGTACAAAATTAAACATGCATCAATTGATACACCAAACATTTTATCACAAATCAATATTAATACGACAACAAGAAAATCATCAAGGAGGATAAAAGACATTTTCTGTATTAAATCCTATCACACAAATACGGGATATTTGTCTCCTTTACCGCGGATGTTAAGAAATTACAATACTATACACTGCTCTAATAATGAAATAGAAATGTTTAATGGCACAATTAATCAATTTAAAAAAAAAAGTTTTACCATTAATATCGAACTGATAATGTGTACCATCGGCACAGGAGCAAAGGAGTTAGTTTATACACCTAATTTATGATGTGTTTTCGACCTTTCACTTCTTTTCCATTATTATTATCATTTTTGATATGTTTGATATATTTTCAATTCGCTATTTCGCACATTTTTGAAAAATCGTTTTTTTTTTTTTTTAGGCGATAATGCAAAAATGTTTTGTTTCCGTGCAGCTGCTTCCCTGTCGTACTATGAAATGCATATGAACCAGGTCCGTACTGTTAAAAGTGTTACGTTCTGTTATATCACATATGCATTAACATACGAGCGCGAGCGAGTCCGAACGCATGCGTTTGTATGTACTAATTTGTACACACTCCCGTCTGATCTCGACAGGCTTAGTCTTATGTCAGAGCACGTACTGTTCGCATTGTTTTGCGAGTTTTGTTTCAAATATTTCGTACCCGTTTTAACATGAGTGAGAAACGAAGAAACTGCGAAGTACATAAAAAAAAAAACAGAACCCATAAACTTCATACAATCGAAACGAAGATGGATATAATGAAACGCTCTGAAAATGGAGAGTCTTATGCTTCAATCGGCCGTTCGTATGATATAAACAGGTCTATGATATGTTCGATATTAAAGAATAAAGATTAAATTAAAGAATATGTAAAAATTTTGGAAATATATCATCAAAAATTGTTTCCAAAAGGCACGGCATAGTGATGGATGAAATGGAGAAATCTTTGTGTTATTGGATAAGTAATCAAAATCAAGAAAACATCCCTCTGAGTACTTCAATGATTCAAGCTAAGGCTTTTAGTTTGCATAAAGATTGGAAGGCTAGACTAAACGAAGATTCTAACACAGTGTTTCTTGCAAGTAATGGCTGGTTTTCAAATTTTAAAACAAGGTATTCTTTACACAATATTAAATTCATTGAAGACTCAGCTGATGCCGATGAAGATGTTGCAAAAGACTTTATTTCGTCATTGTCCAAAATTATTGAAGATGGAGAATATACCTCTAGTCAAATATTCAATGTAGATGAGACTGGACTTCTAATGGACCGACAAGAGAACGAAAATACTGAACAAATTAAAAGTGAGGTAGAAGAACCAGAAGAAATCATCAAGACCTTAATATTAAAAAACACGAACGAAGCTTTTACGCATCTCGAGACATTTTTGAATGTTATGGAAGAATGTGATCCCAATGGAGAATGCGTATCTCAAGTGCGTAGGGCGATCCATAATAGTACTGCGTGTTACAGAACTCTCTATGAAGAAAAGAAACAAAGTAGTAAAATACAACTAACTTTTGACAAGTTTATTAAGAGAATATAATTTTTATTTAATATGTACTTAGTTAGTAATTTTTGATAAATAAAAAATTTAAAGTACAATTTTTGGTGTTTTTTTTTTTTACATCCCTCTACTTTCGAACATTTAACTTTTGCACACATTTTCAGGAACCAATCATGTGCGAAAGTCGAGGTCCGCCTGTATTGTACTTATTGATTATTATTGCTATGTAAACATGAGTATGTAAGTTTTGGGCATACTGCCTGTTTTATGTACTAAAATAAATGAAATTAAATTCCTATTTTACCGTATTATTGTACGACATGTATAAGAAAGTTTTGAAGTAATGTATGAATTTGTCTGTTTCAGGCTTTGGAGAGAAATATGTCCCTGTCTGGGCAGTACCTGGAGGAACTCAGCAGGCGCTACAAGAAGCAGATGGAAGAAATGCAGAAGACATTTGAGAAGACCCTGATCACCATGAACGAGGAGAGCAAGAAGGCAGAAGAGAGAGAGCACAAGAGCTCCGAAGAAATGATATTCCTCCAACAGCAAATTGCTCAGCTTTCCACGTCTGTTAGTTTATTACTAACAGACAGAGATAGCTTCTTCGGAAGTGCGTCACTTCTCAAAGTTATGTTGCTTCAAGTGTTTTTAACCATATTCGTTGTGTACATTTTCAAAAGAAATAATCCACCAAAACCTGTTCCCGAGAAAAGTGCTAGTCAACTTCAAGTAAAAGAATCTAGGGGGAATTCTAAGCCCAGGAGAAGGTCTACCGAAGAAATAATACCGAGTCAGTCAGGTGAACAGAGACAAGCCCGGAGGCGAAGGCCTTCTGAAGAAGCTCTGACTATTACAAGACGAGGCAGCGAAATGCGGGAAATTGCCGCCATCAAATTAGAAAAAAAGAAGAGGAGACGCAAGTCGCCCATATATCAACGGAGCAATTCCATCGCCGTTCCCACTGAAGCGCAGCTGGTTAATATTGTAAAAGAGCTGCCACAAACTCCTGACAGTGAGATCTGGGCGAGGCCCGATATGGATGGAAGTAGAGTTGAAATTCCAATTGCTCTAGATGAAGCGGACTTCATAGCCCCGGAACTGGAGATGGTGGATTTCAGTAAAATGGGGGAAATGAAAGGATCAAATATCAATGGTATTACTCCCAAAAAAGAGTTCCCTAAAACCAATGGATCCATTTTTGGAAAGAAAACTCCCGATAGTGATAAATCTGAAAAGATACGAAGACTAAGTTCTCCGGCTTTCTTCCGAGGTTCAGTCAATCGCCAGAGCTCGAAGAGCGTGGTTTCTAACCCTTCAGTTCGAGGGGTTTCGCCCATTGTAGAAACACCGACCAAAGTAGAACCCGAGGAGAGGGAGGTCCGCTCCGAGGAGAGGCAGGCGAGAGCCGGGACAGAATCTCCGCAGCTCAGCAACTGGTCCAGTATTGGAGACGTGTCTCAAGCCAGCAGCTCCGCTGCGACCGAATCTACCATTAAGAAAAAGAAATCCAAGGCAAAATCATTAAAAAACATGTTTAAAAAAGTGTTTTAAAAGTTTCCCGTAAGAAAACAATTGTGAAAAGATTAAAAGACCATTTCAATTAGATTACTTTAGTATTTCAAACTATTTAATGAATGTTAGTGTTAATAATTATTATTTCGGCATCCATAATACGCATAATGCTTATGAACATTTATACTTGGGTGTGTCTGTTTTGTTGATGCTAATTTAGCTAATAAAGATGCATCCAGTTTTATTTATAACCTAGTCAACTATAAAATATAATTTAAATAAATCTAGGCGAGTGTATTAGACCTTACACAAAGAAGACAATTTTAAATAATGGCAAATAAACACCGCCATCAAAGTAATCTTCAAGTGCAAATTTGGATAAAGTGAAGAATTCAAATTTTTATGAATGTGGTGTAAAATAAATATTATGGTTTTATTTATTTGTTGAAAAATGTTGTACTGTCATCACTAAAGAAATTGGGTATGATCCTATTACGAGACATCATATTCAGTATAGTTTATATTAATTATTATTTAACACATTTAAAGACAAATCCGATTTACGGGGTGTGTTCAAATAACATAACTGGTATAACTTTAAAAAGGTTTCTGAAATGACTTAAATTTTCCCGGTGCGGTGGATACGGAGCCTGATAATCAATGGACATTCATGGATGCCAAAGAATTCTTGTTATTTTGAAAGTTATGTTTTCTTTATAATATGAGAGATATTTGTCTGCCATTTATTTTTTAGAGTAATATTTCAATGTATGGTGGATAGCCGTAGCTGTAGCCGTATTGGGTTGATTGTGTAAGCCAAATAAATCTGTAAAACATAGAATACACAAGATGGGCCTCTACGCTTTCAAAAAGCTAAAGTCAAGTTTCCTCAGTCCCCACTGTGTATTTCTTGTCTATGTATCAAATGCTTTGTTTGCTTCTCGCATTTGTCATGTTTTAGGTCAGAAATGATTGTTCGTCATTTAATTCGAGTGCGTTGTCCTGACCACATTCAATATTATGTATTCACTAAAACATCACTTATGTTTATTAAACTAAGTGCGTACGCTTCAATTTAACAAACATTTAATTTGAATTATGTATCTACAGTGAAACTCGCTTAAGAAGTTTTCATGCTTAAGAGGTTTGGTTTCTTTGCTCTCTTGAAAAATGGCCCAATTTATCCCACATATAAGGTTTTTCCGCGTAAGAAGTTTTTTCCGGTCCCTTGGAAAACTTCTTAAGGGAGCTTCACTGTACATACATATTTGTACATGTAATCATTATTAAAAAAACAAAAGTTCAAAACAAAATGAATGTCAGTAATTAATTGTTGTAATATAGATACACTTGTGGTTTCATATTATTATAAGAGTGTTATTTTTCACATGAAACTGTGTTTGCTTTTATTAGAGAACATATTTAAGATGCGTGAATAAATGTTTGTGGCTGTGAAAAATCACACATTATATTTCATTTTGTCGAATCTGACTGTCCGTTTTTGGTAATTTTAACTGGGCTGGATTTGAATTTACTCTGATTTAGTTGAATATTAAATAATTGTTATTGTATTTGTCGTTCTCTGCCAAATTGCTAGGATAGGATTCCTATTCGTGTTCCTATTATTTGATGATGTACCCACACTATATCGTGTCTTAGATTAAACCATTTATTTTTAGTCAGATAAATTAAACTTGCGCAAGTTCACAATATATTGCATCTGTTCATTTAAATAAATAATCATTAACAGCGATCATTTTAAAATTGTTTCTATTGTTCAAAAATCTTTATTTTCTAAACACAAATTCTGAAGTTCCCAAAGTTTCTTGACAGGAAATATACAATATCGTTGATGTTTTGTTGAAGGGACTAATCCGCCGTATCTGAGAAAAGCCATTATTCATAATAATTCATTTAGTACGGCAAGCGGCAAGTAATAGCTTAGACTAATAAGTGAACAAGTAATGTCAAACATTTCAAAAGCTTGTCTTGTAAAACGTGTCTTGGTGTTTTCACTAGTTCCACCAAATATCAACGATTGAACCCGAAAAAAAAGATATAGTTTTAAATTGCATTTTAGTACTTTTAATTTATCAATTACATACATATTTTTATCTGTGTGTGTCTCATTTCTGGATAGGAAATGTTATTTAAAGGGTTATCTTACTCTATGAGTAAAATTGTACTATTTGTTTAAGTCATGTGATGCTATAGGATCCAATTTGTATGTTGTAAATGTAACCAGGACATTTATCAAAAAAATATTTTTATTGAAAGTTGTGAAGTTCCTAAAAGGCCCGCTCTAACCAAGTTTAGCACATCCCACTGATGTAGCACATTAATTCGACGAATGTTAAAGGTGGATTTGGAAACCTTCAGCTTATTTCTGATGCAACGTGTGAAGGAGTGACAGTGTTGTCAATTAGTCATTGTATATATTCACAATATATTTTTGATCGAGAATGAGATACTAATTTTATTTCCCTGTTATCATTAAGAACCTTCTTCCTTCGTATGTTATGAAAAGGATTGGTGGAGAAATTGCTGCTTTTTCTATTATAACTCCTTCAAAAATACAATAGACAATTTGATGCGGCTTCTACCCTGCCACAGGGCCTACATTACAGAATGCAAAGTTATTTGTATAACACTAAAGAACTGGTCATGAATGTCATCTAGGCACCTCCGAGGTCAGCCCGAGTCTGGTATAGTTATATTGGTACCATTGGCAGTCTGTAAAAAAAATCAACAAATATTGTGTTGGTAACCAACTGAAATACTATAATGATGAAGCATTTTAAGCCTGGATCTTGTCTTTTGTATCTGTATCAGTTATCTCAAACTCTAAACTGGCATGGGCCGCAAACATAAATCAGAATTTTCACAGGTCAAACCATATTATACGAGTAGAAGACAACATCCATCTTTTGGCCTTTGTTTTTTTTTACATTAACTTCCCTCAGGGCGTATGTCATCTTTGGGGATGCTATGTGGAGGGTCTTTTTGAGGAGAGGAGGAGGGAGGAAACACAGAGGCCGGTAAGTCGTTCCACAGTTATAGGGTATTGAATTCAAAAATGAGTTGTAGAAACGACCCGTTTTCGTGTGACAAATGTCAATCGTATGTAAATGTTGGGTTAGAGTGTTTTCCAACTATGCACCTGTGCCGAAGGGATCAATGACCCTAGTTCCTCAGGGCATCTTTCATTGAAATACCGGTAGAGCAAGGACAGCATTCCCTGTGCTCTAAAGATTGCAATCCGTTTGTTAAGATAGGCTACCACTTTATTTCAGCAAGATGATTGAACCCAGACAAGTTGGTGAATCCATTATTATTTTTGTAGGTATGTAAAGGTATTGTCAACATAAAAAGCTTGCCTTGTATAATGAGTGGCTCATTTTACTTTTTGCGTTTGATTTCCGAAGCAACTCATAAAATAGGTGGATTTTTTTTCAATTCGTAAATGGGCACCGTCGGCTCTGGATGTTGTGATCCAGACATGTTTGTTAAGTTTGACAGAACTTACAAACCTGGCTTTCCAGCTGAAATACCATTAAAATAATAATAAATTAAAATAACTTTAATTCTAAAAAGAAGAAAATTAACAGTAAAAAAAGTACATTTATTGATAAAATTACACATTAATATCCAATGCTTCAAGCAGAGCAGGAATGTCTACCACATCCTCGTACTGCAACTTGCTCTCAATGGCTTTAGCGTTCACGGCTTTAGAAGCGGTTTCCAGGTCATCTGCCCAACGGGTGATGGTGCCGATATTGGTGCAATAGAACACCTCATTCACTTCCTGGGGCAGTTTGTATGAGGCTATATTATTGAAGCTTAATTTCAAGTCTTCCAGCACCTTCTTACGCAAGCTCTCATCTCGGCAAACTAAATTAAGTACGAAGAAGCCTGAAAATAAAAATATGTTGAATTATACAAAATGTTTGGCTGCGGAATGAAAAACAATCATTATTTTTTGAGCTGTAAACAATATGTGGAAAAGAACTGCTTTGGTGTGGGCTTTAGTAGTACATGATAATAATGGTTTTTTTCAATTTTAATATGTGATCCATTGGAACGAATCATGGTGATTTATTTACATACATAATGATTTATTTACATACTTTATTGCCCTAGTAGCAATCTTAATTAATTTAAGAGATTAGGTTACCTTTGTCTCCAATACAGCATTTAATATTATCGAGGACTTCCTTCTCCAAGAATTGCTTTGGCGGGCACGACATACCAACACTCGTGTCTTTGCTGTCCACGTCAAACAATATTGCGTCAAATTTGTCTCCTGAAAATATTTAAATCGAATTACATTTACATTAATTTTTTATTTACGTATCGCTATCGGGAGAAAACACTAAAATAAAGAAGGGAACATTTAAAATGAAAAAAAAAGGAAACTGAAGATAAGAAAATAAACAATTGGGAATATGTACATATAAAATGGCACACGGTTCATCGTCTTACCACGAGTTAAAAAAGAACTTTCTATTCCGTGTCGAATATAGGATATATGATACAATAGATTCGGTGGGAGTTATTAAAATTGCATGTTTCGCACAATAGGGAATTTGAGTTTATTTTTTTTTATCAATAAATTAAATACACATATTTAAAAAAAAGTTAGTTTTTAAAGTTAGTTTTCATAGTTCGGTTTTTAGCGGTAGATACAAAAATTCAAATGTTAAAAATCAATTTTCATATGATATTTTGATGCTATCAAAAAAAAACCATTCAAATTGTCCTTCTGACGGGTATCGTCCAGTAGGGAATGACGTCACGCGCACCTCCGCCTGCTAACTCTCGGATGCTGCCCGTTTTGGGGGGGTTTAAAAAATTCAAACTTTAATTAATTTAACTACGAAAGTGAAGGTTAAAAAAAAAAAACTGTATTTAAGTTGGAAGGTGAATATTGATAAAAAAATTTAAAAATGCATTCAAATTCCCTATTACTAGATACGTGAATAATATTTTTTAAACTGTTATATATACCTATAGCAAGTTAATAAATATTATATGTATATACATATTTTTAGATGTTGGTGGAATATTCGTTTAAGTGGAAGTATGTATTTAAATGGAAAAATTTCGCACTATGGAGATCAAAACTAAATAAATAACATATTTATTTGGTTTAGTTTATTACAAGTTTGTCCTATTTCTCTATATTTGGATTCACTACAAATTTGTGCCTAAGGGAAAACTGTCAGTTCACAAGACAATTATAAATGGCATGCAGAGAAAATGCATGGATCTTTTACGGGTAGGTCCATTCCACAAAAATTGGTTGGATTTAATTATCCCTTTCTTCGGGTACAAATTTCACAAAAACATTTTTTCCAAAAGAGTATAAAGCATGCAGAAGAAATTATTAACTTACTAAAGTCTAATAGATTCTTAGGTCCACCCGAGTAGAAGACTTCAAGCAATGTTTTCTAACTTGAAATGAAATTAAAAGGAGGTACATATTGAAAAAAGACTGGAGTAGAAACTAAGAACTAAAAACACATAATATTATGTACATACTCGTACATTGAAACCATCGACATTTAAATAAAACTACAAATTCGCTGTGGCATCCAAAATTACCCCGCACTTATAAGTTTGATCACTACCCACGGAGACAAAACTTCCACATCTTCAGTTGCTTGCTGATAATTGTATAAAATTAGGAGTTATTATTGGTTCTAAATCAAAGACTGAAATGTACCTTTTTCTTTAGAATTTTTAATAAATTCTACTCCATCCTGTATCAACACATCCAATCTCTCGTCACAATGAAGTCCAAAATAGGAGATGGCTACTTCCAGGATGGCCTGGTCGATGTCCACGGCTTGGATGTTGAGGTCAGGGAAGCAGCGGTGCAGGAAGGTGCAGAGTCCCCCTCCACCGAGCCCTACCACGGCCATCCTGGGGGGGGACTTCTGGTGCTGCAGGTTCTGTATGGCCAGCTGTACTCCCACGGTCATGAAGACGTGGTGGGAACACGCTAGGTAACCGGGGTCCACCATCATCTTTAATTTTCCCTTCATCGTTCTTGCAACTGAAATTTTAAATTCAAAAGCAAATAAGGAAATCCGCCTCACAAATGTCGCCCGATCAGGTGGTGAAAGTTGTGCACAACTGCACAGTATGAACTGGAGAGCTCCTTGTATAAGAAAATAAAAAATACACCCTGAACGGGCCAGGTCAACTTCATAATGCTGTACCCGAGAGGCTAGTAAATGTTGTACTACATAACCCGCTTGAGAACCCGCCGAGAAGTACTTCTCCACTGTGTATTTCTTGATATCGTTAATGCTGTTGGCATGAAAACAGAAAATTTAAAAACATTGTGATTATTTGTTTTGCAAGCATGTTCACATTTGTAATACACCAAAACAAAAACATTATAATAAATGATTACCAATTTTTAATTTAGCCTCAGACTGTATAAGGAACGGATTCTTGAGGAATATCAGTCTGCGGAAGGTGTTGCCCACTCCGCCCACCACATCTTCCACCACAAACTCCCCGGAGAACTCGGAGAAGCCCTTGAACACCGTGTCTCTCTTGCCCACGTCCAGTCCCAGAGACAGGTACGGGATCTGAAATAAACGGCCGGGCTATTAATACTTCCGCAGTATTCATAATCTCACTTATTTATGGCAGGCCATCAGTCACACCACTGTCGGGAGGGCGTCGCTACTTCGCACAACAGCTGACGGTTGAAAGATTTACAGAAGACGCATGACACACGACTAGTGGCCGGAACAGATTAATAGCAGCAGAGAGAAATGTACGGATTATTAAGAACTCGCAACATACAATAATGTAATTGTTGCTTCATAATTATATTTTGTTACGATAGCTTGTTAAAACCAAAGGGTTATATTTCAATTCAATGTGTATGTCAGAGGGAATTGTGACTACACTCCGATGTTATGTATCAGATTCTCTTCAAATTTACCTAAGAAAGAGTTAAGTATTGAAATGAATTGTTTGTTGGCGGGTGTACATGCGGAATATGAAATGGAATAAATTGTTACTGTAGGTTTAAAGATCAAGTCCTTAAAGAAACTTAATATATATTATTGTAAAACCACCATACACAGTATTTTTATAAGTTTAAGTAATTGAGACTTTCGTATTCCGTTTCGTATTCCGTATGTACACCCGCCAACAAACAATTCATCTCAATATTCAAAAGCATTGGGTGTTAAAAGTGTTTTTTTCTAAAATATTAAAATTAGTGCCATCTGTAAGGGCGTATCATGTTTCGTTAATAGAATGATTTGTATAATGCCGTTTTTATGAAAAATCACCTCAAGGGCTCTGTACAAATATTACTTCATATTCTCTATCTAATTATGTACAGGCAGGTCGCTTCAGATGAACACAGTTTTATTAGAAAATTTAAGCTCAGAGAAGATATGATTTTACAGTATTTTATTTTCCTTTTCTATTGATATTACATTTTGGTGGAACAAGAAGAGTTGGTATTTATTGGAAATATTAATAATTTTTAGGACTGGAGAATATTTATAAAATAACCTTAAAAAGCTTAAGAAGTTTTTAATAGATATTAACGTTATTTTTACACATTTAGTTATTTACAGTATTGCGGGCTGCGGATGCATTTGCGCACTGGTGCGTGAAATTTTTTACTTATTCTATAAGTGACTAGGTAAGCACTAACCGGCTAGCCTAGCTAAGCAACTTAAGTGTGCATTTCTTCCATTTATGGATATGATTGCCTGAAAAGATGAGTTTTCCATAAATTAATAATATACGGGGTGCTATAGATCCCTGCCTTCTGTGAGTTAGACCCTATAGTCGTATAAGTAGAATATCTACAGAAAAAATTTCACGATTCAGCTTGTTGTTTTTTTACTCACAGTTTTTTGCACCTCTTTGGTGAGGCCTTTGGGTGCCAGAGACTTGACGCTCATGGACAGCTCATCCTTGACGACCTCGAGGCTCTCGTAGGTCTGGTCGCGGTGCATGCTGATGATGGCCAGGCGGTTGTAGCCCGCCGACTCCAGGAGTTTCTTCCTTCCCTCGGGCGTGGAAAACAACCAATCCGCCTCTCTGGAAAAAATAATACCCAATAAGGATACTCAAAGAGTTGAAAGTTTTTTATAACTATGTATTTAGAGATGCATATGAAATGTCACATCTGTTTGGATAATAAGCGTGTTATGAAATCGTAAAAATAGTGCAGAGAATCAACTTTGAAAAACAAATGTCGCATTCTGTATTTAGAAGTTGTTTATTTTGATACAGTTTTGATTATAATACTTGGATAATTTATACGAGGTGTGTTCAAAAGAAAAGGTGAATTTTGAATTTTTTCAAAAAGTATTTATTTATTCATCAATATCTATTTTCTCCCCTTCAAAGTAATCCCCCTCAGATATAATGCACTTATGCCAGCGCTTCTTCCAATCCTCGAAGCACTTCTGGAATGCGCTCCTGAGCGATACTAATGCGACGTTGCTTTTGCTCAAAATTTAGCAATTTCGGAACAAACTTCGCTGCCACACGTTTCATGCCCAAAACATCAGAGAAAATTGCATGGCATGAGCCGATTGATATGCCAACATCCTCTGCAACTTTCCTAATAGTGATTCGACGATTTTCCAAAACCATTTTCTTCACTGTTTCGATGTTTTCTTCATTTGTTGACGTGGTAGCAACGACGCTCCAGGACGCTCATCGTCATCTTCTCTGCCTTCTGTAAAGCGCTTGTACCACTTATAAACACTTTTTTGAGATAAAATAGACTCGCCGAATGCCACAGCCAACATTTTAAGTGCGTTGAAGCACTTTGTTCCATTTTTAACGCAAAATTTAATACATTCTTTGATCCATTTTTTTCAAAAGTAAAAAATCGAAGAACACACAAAAACGTGAGTAACCTTTCCAGTTGTCAAAAACAAACCACTAATCCAAAATGGCTGATAATGCTAGCATATGATAAACATGGGTACCAACATAACAAAAAAAAAATCGATAATCGAATGTACACAGCCCGTGAAAATTCAAAATTCACCTTTTCTTTTGAACACACCTCGTATAGCGCCATTTTGTGAAATATCACCTTAAGGGTGATGAGTTTGAAGTGCAGTTTTGCTAATTCCATAGGTTAAACTCAAATGGATATTTCTGTGCAAAAGTGATCAATTTTAAGAAATATTTTTAAGTTTAGTTGTACCTGTTTCGCCTGATATAACGATTTATTGATTAACCTTTGGAACTCCGAGCTTCCGCGATCTAATACTTCCGTAGAGTGCCGAGGGTAAATTTGCATGTGGCCCGCCTGAGTTTTTCAATGATGTTTATGTAAATTGTACGGTCTTATCAGAAAATATGTTTATATATGTATACAAATAGTACGTATCTATCATAAGTTGTTTCTCCAGAATAGCTACTTTATATTCAGAGAAATGATGTTTTTACATTGTTGATCGGATACGCTGGCGTTTAAAGGACACAAATTTTGCTAATCTGATGGGCAATTCCGGCGCACTAGAAGTTAAAGAAAAAGAGTTATATGTTTCAGTTAAACTTTGACATGTTGTGCCAACAATAGAATTTCAGTAGTGAAATCAAGTACTGCAGAAAAAATGTGTTTTTTTTTTAATGTAGTTACTTTTATTACCAATTATTATTTTTTTTACATTCACAATGAAAAATCGTTCTTTGGCAGAGTATGGATTTGACCAATGTGAGGTGGATTTGACCTGTGTGAAGTGGATTTGACCTGTGTGAGTGTGTGAAATAAATAATAATAATTACATGTTCCAATTTTTATTGGAATAACTCACGGAAGCCTATAAACCTAATTGTAATATTTTAATTATTAAAGATAATATTAATAAATCCCTAATGAAATATGAAACAGAAAAGACACACAATATAAAAAGGTAGCGGTCGCATCTGGGACTCGAACACAGGATGTCTTAGAATTAATAAGTTTTTTTATATATTAATAAGTTTTTAAACACGTAACCAGATATCATGTAAATTTTGCATCTGTCGCAAACTTTTTTTAGCTCAATTAGATAGAGCGCTGGTTCCGGATAGGCCGAGAGATCCAGCGTTCGAGTCCCAGATGCGACCGCTACCTTTTTATATTGTGTGTCTTTTCTGTTTCATATTTCATTAGAGATTTATTAATATTATCTTCGATAATTAAAATAATAATGAAAATTAAGCACCTTTTTTCTGTACACCACCAAAAAATTGTGTCACCAAACAGTCCAAGCACCAGTTAAAAACAATGAAAATTTTGGACGTTTTCACTTTGTTTACCTATGTGATCTATTTCTAGAGAATGAGGACAAAAGAAAACAGATGTAAATAGCTAGTAATGAGAGTCAGGAGACCCGGAGGTGTGAAGAGACGTGACCGCCGTAGAAGCTGCAGAGGAACTGACATGTTGTTGCAGGTAGCCGTGGGAGGGCCCGACCGCAGGTTACTCACAAACAATTTTGCTAATTCATAACAGGCGAATGTGAAAACATACATACATATGGCCTTCTGCAGTAGTCCACTACCATTCTTTAGGAAAATATAAATTTTCCACAAATATTATTCCATGTTTGTTATGAGGCATAATTAAGATTACACTTTGAATAGATAATCAAAGTCAAAGTCAATGGATTGATTGATTGTGATGTCACATTACATTACACATCACAAACTAAAATTATTATTGGTATGTTTGTAAAATGGGCGGTGTTTGCATTTGTTGGGCATGGAATATTAATCCTCTTCAGTGCAATGCAATTTCTCCATTCTGTACAGAATTTGGCAGCAATTTTATCTAGATGGCTAAACATTCAATAGACCGATCACACAACTAACTTCAGCTTAAATAATTGCCATTATTTAAATACAATCATCATTTTTATAATATTTTAAAATGATTTACATTTAAAAAAAAACAATAAAGATGGAATTTGATCATAATGATATTACAAATCAAAGTTGTCCAAAGAAAAGAAGATAGCAGTCCACAATGGAGTGCTGATACCAACCCTGATGTATGGCAGTGAGGCATGAAATTGGCAGAGGAAGGATGAAAGTAAACTGAATGCCGTAGAAATGAGATCTCTGAGACGAATGTGTGGTAAAACCATGTATGATCGTGTGAAAAATATTAAGATTTGTAAAGAATGCAAGGTTGATGTAACCTTAATGAGTAAGATTAAGAAAGGGACGCTTAGATGGTTTGGGCATGTAGAGCGAATGAACGAAGAAAGGAGTGTAAAGAGAATATATGACGCCAATGTGAATGGAAGAAGAAGCCGGGGACGCCCGAGGAAGACATGGCACGATCAAGTGAATCAAATACTCGAGTCGGGCCATGTCAGAAGTCGGAATAACAGAAGAGAATGTATGAGGCATTGTATGAATGTGAATGAAGCAAGAAGTGTATGCCACAATCGAGTCGTTTGGCTGTCCGTCCTCTCTGCCTACCCCTGCGGTGAAACGGCGTGATGGTTAGTTAGTTAGTTAGTTCAAATCTTTTCGATCCAGCATTGTGAATATTCAAAGTGTAAATTTTGAATTTATAACTGACTGAATTTTTTTTTTTTTTTTAATGAAATACAAACATTCCCAGGTTACAAATAACTTGACAATATTTGAAAATCTCCTACTACTGTCACAGTAAGCGGAAGATATTGCTTGTGTCGTGGTGGAGGACTTAGGCAGCCGAGGAATTGAATTCACGATGCCTGGGTGGGACCCAGACGCTAAGCCACTGACAGGTCGAAAATAAATCTCTTGTGAATGAACAATGTATAAAGATGGCTTTGTTGGTAGTTATTCCACTACAAGAGTGTTGTGTTGTGTAGGAGAAGTAGTTCATAAGTCATTCCAGGTTAATTCAACTGTTACATAGAAATGTGTAGGGTATATTTTATCTATAAAAATGTTGACAGGAAAAAATAATAAAAAGTTATGACCCATTTGAAATAGCGTAAAGATGCCAAATGCTGGTAATCCAAAAGTTGTTCAACTCTGCTAGTGAAAGCTTGTTGATAATGTGTTTGGCCGGGGGCCAAGGCACAAATATCAGGCAGTTATCTCTCAAAAACAAGTGTTTGATCTCAAATCCGCGCTATTTCTGGAAAAGGTGGGCTAAATATAAACAGGTGCCTCCATCATTAGCAGTCACCGTTTGAAAAATGTAATTCACGTAAATCCATTTCAGAAATAGCCTCAAGTGCGTCAGAATAAAACATGTTTCATATATCATTATAATTATGTATCGCAATGAATAGATAATCCCTAGTTTAAAAACAAAACTGTTGTCGCCAAATTATTTTCATAAGACCTTTCAACTCCTAGGGCCCAGACAGGTCAATGAAACTGGTAATCTGCTCAAGAAAGAATATTGATATTCTTAAATGTATGATCAATTTCAATAAAAGTGAGGAGAAATTGAACTTCGGAAACACGGACACGCCTACAATACACTTCTATCAGTTTATCTCTTCAGTGGATTATATATAGGTTGGTTGGAAGAAATTGCCTACTGGCGATAAGCTCGCCTTTAACATAATCTTACATAATGTAATTTAATGCATAATACGTAGGCAGGCATATTGAGTTTTTAACTAAAATTATACGCACATAATATGCTGATATTAGGATCGAGGTACAGCTGGAACAGATAAAAACAAAAACAAAAAAAATTATTTGTCATTGCCGGAATTTGAACTAGTTACTGCTAACCCCTAATTCAACTCAAGGTCATCAATTGCGTCAATACGCGACGTAAGTTTAAAGAATACTTACTAAAGCCCAAAAAAATTTGGAAAAAGAAACTTCAGATAATTCGCACCTAAATGATACAATAAGCGACCTGACGAAACAAGACAAATTAAAAGTTTAAGTCAATTTAAAATCGCCATGAAACAATGGATAATCAATAGAGGTCGTGCAATAACCGGTGAACTCACCCAAGTCTAACCTTATGTATTTCCAAGCATATTTCTACAACTTTTAGTATTCTTATTGTTACAAACTTCATATGCACTAGACCCAATCATAAAGGCACAGAAAACGATTATAAAAATAATCTTTAAGCTACCTCTAATTACAGACTCTAACTTAATCTTTAATATAATGAGAGTATTTGACGTTCGGCTGATTTACACCAAAACAATCCTCACTCATCTTTATACAAACAAACGTAAATACTATGAAAAAAGACTAAACACTCGTATTACTAGAAATACCAACAAAGATTTACTCCAAATTCCTGTAACTCATACTACTTTTGGGCAACGGAATTTTAGATACTTTGCAATAATAATCTTCATTCATTCGAGTTTGCTTCAAATTCACAAAAAAAATTCAAACACAATATAAAAAATTGGATTAAAAGTAATGATAGGGCATTTACCGGTGCACTCACCCAAATTCTAAATGATTGATTTATCCATTTACGGAGCATATCTTAATATAAATGTACATTCATAGGTATTATAAACTAATAATCTGCAAAATTACTGCCTCAACACAGGCTAGCCAGGTGCCTTGTGAGGCGCGTTATGTGAAACTTCAACTTACAACTGTTATTATATTATATTATTTTCCTTTTTATATATCTACTTTATAAACCACCATTATACACTTACATTATTATATTATACTCGTACATGTATTATAGTTATAGTTAAACTTAATTACAATAAAAATATTATTATTATTATTACTACTAAACACTCGAAATTAACTCTAACAAATATTTCTGATTATTATACAAATAACGTTTTTAAATAAGCTAATAATAAAATTTTAATGTTTGTAAACTAGCTTGTCTCAACACAGATCCCAGTGAGACAGGCAGATAAAAAAAGTAAAGACATTTTGTTTAGATGCACTAATAAATAAATTATATTAGCAATATAATGGAATTACAGCCTAGGGACGTTCCTGTAAAACAAACATCAATCATGTTCAATCAGAGCAAAATTCATTGGTTAAATTATTAGCTCATAAAAATTTATACGAGCAAAGGCATAATATTCCATACTTTTATCAGTCTCAAAATTCTTTCAGTAAGACCAATTATGTGGAACGAAATTATATTTCAGCACATTAATAACCCTATACGTAATACAAAGAGCGCACTTACAATACTCGTCTAATTTTTAATAATGGATTAATGGTTCCTAAACATACAAACAAATATGCACAAAGAAGTTTAGATCACATGATTCCTAGCTGTTTAATTATGTTACCCGTTGAACTAAAAAAAAATATATTAAAACTAAACAGCATGTATTGAAAACTTGGCTAGCCGAAAGAAATTATGTATTTGTATTAGATAATTAGTAAATATTATTTCATGTACGATTTATTGCTGTCGTTTATGTTTTTATTTTATTTTTTTATATTTTTTTAGAAATATTTTTGAGTAAGATTCTTGAGAAATGCTTTAAGAGGAACGGCTGTGCTGCCTGTTTCATACATAACTTAATTTTGGATTTGAGGCCAAAATACCGATCCAAACTGAATGATATACTTTTTAAAATTAAATTTTTTTGTAATATATAGTACGAATGAGAAGTATTTTATTTATTTTTGTTTTAAATTATGAAGTATATGCCATGGAAAAAAATCAATATTCATAATTTTAGAGGTAACTTAGAAAATTATTTGCGGGTTTAATGTATTTTATTTTTCTAATTATCATATTTGCTATGTAAATATGATTACGTAAATAAAAATATAAAAACAAAACATTAAAAAAAAACTCTTTTTCAGGTCGTTATTTTAAATAATGTATGGCAAATTTGTGTCCTAACGTAAATTGGTCGTTTTTAATTTAATTTAAAGTCCACCATAATGCTTATTTTAATATTTAAAAAAATATATATTTTACATTTCACTATATTTTTAAAGTAGATGGGGTAAAACTTTTTTTTTGCATCATCGTTAGCCCCCAAATAATTGTTAAAGGTGCCTCTAAAATCGTGAAAAATCAATTCCTTTGACGGCCTATATTTCATAATGTAAAACAAAAATAAATAAATTCTAATCCGTACTAGATATTTACTATACTTTTTGATGAAAAAGAAGATCATTAGGTTTAGGTGAGTATTTTGACCTTAAATCCAAAATTTTGTATGAAACAGGCCGCGCAGCCGTTCCTCTTAAGTTTGTTACATGTTTTTATTTTATATAGACATATTTTTTGTAACCTTAACTGTTAATTTAGGATAAAATTTTGAATTATAAGCTCCCATTAGACAAACTTAAAAAAAGTAGTTTATCGGGACTTTTTGCATAACATTTTTTTTTGTAAAATGTCTAAATGAATAATACAAAATAAAGATCTTGCCCATGTACCCATCTTCTGGGTGAGCAGCTTGTATTAATCGGATGGCTCACTACTTTAGTTTAAAGATTCCTGCACGCCTGTGATCTATTATTAATACAAACATTCTGTTTGGCAGTGTTGGTGTAATAAAATTAAATCACAGTTTACGAAAATAAACCGCAAGGAAACTAGTTTTCAGAATTACAAAACTGGTACATATTATACACAATTTCCTTTCCGATCAAATTTCTTGGCATGGGTGAAACTCCGCCTCCCAAATGACACACAAAATGAATTGTCTTGTTGTGAAGATTTGAACAACTAAGCGTAATTAATACGAAGAACATTTTTTAATGTAATGGGTGGTTATAAAAAAAGACAGCAAAATTAAAACATTAATTGATAAACTAAAGTTTTTAAGACAAGATTTTTGTCCATAGCGCAAAGGGTAACAATTATTTTTATAAATTATTAGCCTGAAACACTCATCCAAATTGAAAAAACTTTCCGAGAAAAGATAAATGTCGCCGACAGGACTCGAACCTGCACCCTTCTGATTGCCGGTCAGATGCTCTACCGTTATTATTGTTTATAAAAATAATTGTTACCCTTTGCGCTACGCACAAAAAGCTTGTCTTAAAAACTTTAGTTTATCAATTAATAAATATTTGACAAGTCAAAACATTTTTCACCAATAAAATGTAGACATAATTTGTCTCGACGCCATCTATTGAGGGATTTAGCCGTTACAAGTCTTCCTCATACTAATAAAGTTGGTTGTTTACAGGTTCGAGTCCTGTCGGCGACATTTATCTTTTCTCGGAAAGTTTTTTCAATTTGGATGAGTGTTTCAGGCTAATAATTATTGTTTATAAAAATAAAATTAAAACACTTAAAAAAAGATAAAATGTGAATTACCTTCCAAGTGGAACGATAAAGGCGGCAAATATTCCACTTCCTCGGGTGCCCTTCTGATCCAGAACATGGACTGTATATCGAGGAGTGTCTTCTCCGGGCTTCATCAGATCTAAGTAAACCTGAAAACATAAACCAACAACGATATGATTGAAAACTTACTAAACTCTTGGATTATTTCTATTTGGATTATGTAGAAATATTCAAATAGATAATGAATGTGTTTATTCAGTTGTCCGATATAGTATTATCCCAGCAGGCAAAAGTACTCAGTCGTAACACACAGGTATAGATCTACAAACTTATCTGTGCTGTTGGAGACAGTACTATTTAACTGCAGGTAGTGTAGAGTTTCATGAAGAGAATTTGAAAATTCTTAGTAACAAGGACGCGTTTTGAAAAATAATTCTAGATAATAATTTGTTCTACTACATTATAATACAATATTACGATAATCATGATTAAAATTAGTAGGACCTTTTGGATTGAATACCTCATCTAGTCCCACCAAGCTAGAGTTGGTGAGTCCATTGGTGACAAGAGCAGCATCTTGGGCAGAGCGGACTATGGCTATCACCTCCTCAGGGGAGGAGATCCTCTGCATCTTCTCTCCCCCCATACACACTTCCAGAATCTAAAAAGAATTCCATCTAAGTTAGGTATGAATCAACACATACGTAATATTTATGTCCACGCGAGGAACACAATGACATGCTGATTAATTTGTGAGGCGAGACTCGAGGAAAATTTGGAATTATGTATTTATCAATTTACATGCCAACACTAATTTTTGTAAGGTACATCAAAAATGGCCCTAAACATCACTTCGTAGTTTGCTAACTCAAGCAATAGCAATAATTTATCTGTAAATTCTAAATAGGTAGCTGGGAAAGTGTATTAGGTTTCAAAAGACAAAAATCGTTAACCTTCAATTTTTTAAACAAATACACACCAAAATGTTTGAAAATATGTGCAGTTTGAAAATTAGTGAAGGCAATTTTGAACGTTTTATATTCCGCATGTCGCACGGAGTTTGCCATTTTTTCAGTATTTTGAATGTATGGCGATGTTTGCTCGGTTATAAAAATGACAAAATCTAAACCGCACGATTATCTCCATTACGCGGAAGGGAATCTACCTCGTTTCCATCGGGCGGTATATAGCCGACGCGCGGGAAGTTGTGCCTGCCGGTCGCAATTATCTTTAAGTTTTTTTTTTTGGAGGTAATCAATTTTCATTTTTAGCATTTTTTAAAAGATTGTGTCTTAATTTTATTAATAAAACTATTAAGTAGGATTACGATGCGGTGGAAAGGGCAGTTTTTCAAATTAATGTTTATCTGGAAAAGTAATTTGACTTTTATTGACTATCTTTCTAACGCCTGTACAAGTTCTTGCCACCTCTACAAGCTGGACTTCACCTGAAGAACTTTTGGAATCGAGGTGTCGCAGTGTGCCGGAGTCCTATCGATATTGCAGAATTGTGCAGGGGCCCACTTGTCCTATGCGAGGTGTCGTAGTTTGCCGGTGTCCTATCGATATTGCAGTATTGTGCGGGGCCCACTTGTCCTATACGAGGTGTCGTAGTTTGCCGGTGTCCTATCGATATTGCAGTATTGTGCGGGGCCCACTTGTCCTATGCGAGGTGTTGCAGTGTGCCGGTATCCTATCGATATTGCAGTATTGTGCGGGGCCCACTTGTCCCATGCAAGGTGTCGTAGTGTGTCGGTGTCCTATCGATATTGCAGTATTCTGGGTGTCCACTTGTCCCATGCAAGGTGTTGTAGTGTGCCGGTGTCCTATCGATATTGCAGTATTGTGCGGGGTCCACTTGTCCCATGCAAGGTGTCGTAGTGTGTCGGTGTCCTATCGATATTGCAGTATTCTGCAGGGTCCACTTGTCCCATGCAAGGTGTCGTAGTGTGTCGGTGTTCTATCGGTATTGCAGTATTTTGCGGGGCCCACTTGTCTCATGCAAGGTGTCGTAGTGTGTCGGTGTCCCTATCGATATTGCAGTATTCTCGGGGCCCTTGTCCCATGCAAGGTGTCGTAGTGTGTCGTGTCCTATCGATATTGCAGTATTCTCGGGGCCCACTTGTCCCATGCAAGGTGTCGTAGTGTGTCGGTGTCCTATCTATATTGCAGTATTCTGCAGGGTCCACTTGTCCCATGCAAGGTGTCGTAGTGTGTCGGTATTCTATCGATATTGCAGTATTTTGCGGGGCCCACTTGTCTCATGCAAGGTGTCGTAGTGTGCCGGTGTCCTATCGATATTGCAGTATTGTACGGGGCCCACTTGTCCCATGCAAGGTGTCGTAGTGTGTCGGTGTCCTATCGATATTGCAGTATTCTGCGGGGCCCACTTGTCCCATGCAAGGTGTCGTAGTGTGTCGGTGTCCTATCGATATTGCAGTATTCTGCGGGGCCCACTTGTCCCAAGCAAGGTGTCGTAGTGTGTCGGTGTCCTATCGATATTGCAGTATTGTGCGGGGCCCACTTGTCCCATGCAAGGTGTCGTAGTGTGTCGGTGTCCTATCGATATTGCAGTATTCTGTGGGGCCCACTTGTCCGAAGCAAGTTGCCGTAGTGTGTCGGTGTCCTATCGATATTGCAGTATTCTCTTGGGGGCCCACTTGTCCCATGCAAGGTGCGTGGTGTGTCGGTGTCCTATCAATATTGCAGTATTGCGGGGCCCACTGTCCCATGCAAGGTGCCGTAGTGTGTCGGTGTCCTATCGATATTGCAGTATTCTGCGGGTCCCACTTGTCCCATGCAAGGTGCCGTAGTGTGTCGGTGTCCTATCGATATTGCAGTATTCTGCGGAGCCCACTTGTCCCATGCAAGGTTCCGTAGTGTGTCGGTGTCCTATCGATATTGCAGTATTCTGCGGGGCCCACTTGTCTCATGCAAGGTGCAGTAGTGTGTCGGTGTCTTATCGATATTGCAGTATTCTGCGGGGCCCACTTGTCCCATGCAAGGTGCCGTAGTGTGTCGGTGTCTTATCGATATTGCAGTATTCTGCGGGGCCCACTTGTCCCATGCAAGGTGCCGTAGTGTGTCGGTGTCTTATCGATATTGCAGTATTCTGCGGGGCCCACTTGTCCCA
>JAHDVE020006341.1:0-26760 GCA_022606495.2 Halesus radiatus
TTGATAATGACACTGCATCTCTTTATATGGTCTATAAATAATGTGAAATCATAGCCTGTCCGAAAGAGAAAATAAATGTGAAAAAATAAAAATAAAAAATAAATTCGTAGAATACATGTAATATATAAGAATAGCAAGTAATATTTGTACAGCGCCCTAGAGGTGATTTTTCACAAAAAGGGCGGTAAAAAAATCATCCGATTATTATTATTATTATTATCCCCAACATTGTAAAGTGCTCATGAAATGGGAATATTTGGAAAATGTTCTAATTTTGAAAAAATTCTTTAAGAAACGAGTTCATTTGAATGATTTGAGAATGAATCCGCAAAAATTGAGAGAATCATATGGCTAGAACCGAAGATTTCAGCTTAAACAGTTGAACCCCAACGGTGCAAAGTATAGGTGAAATAGAAATTTTTGGAAAATGTTTTGGAAAGTGTAGGTGAAATAGAAATTTTTGGAAAATATTCTAATTTTGAAAAAATTCTTTTAGAAACGAGTTCACAGGTTTGATTCTAGTGTGAATCAGAAAACATGGAGATAATCGTATGGCTAGAACCGGTGATTTCAGATTAAACAGTTGAACCCCAACGGTGCTAAGTGCCCGTGAAATAGAAATATTTCTAAAATTTTCTAATTTTGAAAAATTTCTTTCAGAAACGAGTTAATAGGTTTGATTCTAGTATGAATTAGAAAACATGGAGATAATCGTATGGCTAAACCGGAGATTTCGGATTAAACAGTTGAACCTCAACGTTGCAAAGTGCTCATGAAATGACTATATTTTGAAAATATTCTAATTTTGAAAAGTTTCTTTAAGAAACGAGTTCACAGGTATGATTTGAAAATGATTCCGAAAAAATCGAGATTATCGATAAGCTTGAATAGTTCGACCCCAACCGTGCAAAGTGCGCATCAAAGAGATATTTTTCGAAAATGTTCGAATTTTGAAAATTTTCTTTCAGAAACAAAGTCACAGATATAATTTAGGAATGAATCCGAAAAAATCGAGAGAATTGTATGGCTAGAACCGGAGATTACCGTTAAACAATTCGGCCGCAAAGATGCAAATTGTCTACGAAAAAAGATCTTTACGAAAAATGTGTAATCTTACAAAAAGATCCGCAACGAGTTCACAGGTTTGATTCTAGTATGAATCAGAAAAAAATGGAGAGAACCGTATCGCAGAAACAGGAGATACAAGCTTGAATGGTTCGACCCCAACCGTGCAAAGTGCTCATCAAATAGAAAATTTAGCAAAATGGTCTAATTTACAATTTTTTTTAAGAAATGAGTTCACAGGTACAATTCTAAAATGAATAAGGAAAAAATGGAGAGAATCGTATGGCTGGAATCGGAGATTTAAGCACGAATAGATCGACAGCAATGGCCCAAAATTCTCATAAAGTAAAATTTTTTGAGGAATAGTCGAATTAGAAAAATTTTCCTTTCGAAACAAGTTCACAGGTATAATATAAGAATGAATCCGAAAAAAAATTAGAGTATTGTATAGCTAGTACCATATGTTCGAAAATGTTCGAATTTTGAAAGTTTTCTGTCAGATACGAGTTCACAGGTTTGATTCTAGTATGAAAAAGAAAAATAATCGATAGAATTGTATAGCTAGTTCCGGAGATTTCAGCTTAAACATATGAACCCCAACGGTGCAAACTGCTCATGAAATAGACATTTTTTGGAAAACGTTTGAATTTTGAAAATTTTCTGTAAGATACGAGTTCACAACGTAACGTGATATGGCACAGATGGCGCTAATTCAAATATTTTAGAAAAAAACTTATAAACATAATGTGTATGTTAGTTTTACAATAATATATTATTATTTCAGAGTGAAAATTTGGAAAAAAAAATCTTCTCATACAATTTTTTATTATTTTTTTTATTATTTATTAATTCTTTTTTTGAAACATACATTCACACAAATAAGGTACAATGATTATAAACATTTGATTTTTTTTTTTAACATTAAATTTTAAATACATCTGAACAACCTATGTGTAAGGTATATAAAACAAAAAATCCCACATAGGCAAGGCCAGTGCATGGGTATACCTGATATCAGTTAGTTGCAGTATATTAGTTTATTTGTATTAATACATGGATGTTAAAGGTAAGTTAAATAAAAGATTTTAAGTTAGATAAGAAAACAAATCGAAAAACAAAGAAAGAAAAGTGGGGAAAATATACAGTTATAGCAGGAAAAGGTTGAAATCTTTGGTTTTAATCCAGTTTTTTATTTCATTTTTGTATGTGTTTAAAGATGATATGTTTGGACACTTACATTCTGTAGATAGAAAATTAAAAAATTTAGGAGCAATAAAAAAAGCATGTCTTTGCGCAAGCCTAGTTTTACACAAAGGTACTTCAAGTACGTTATTTATCCTGTTACTAACGATTTTCATTTTTTGGGAATAGTTTTTTTCTTGAAAATACATATTTTAGGCACTGTAGACAATAAGTTTTCTTATATCTAACAGTTCAGCCTCATGGAATAATTGCATGGAGGGGAAAGTACTTTCTTTATGTAACATTATTTTTAGTATTAATTTTTGCGATGTTTCAAGTGGTTTGAGGTAAGTATTATATATTCCCCCCCATCCGATTATTCCATAAGATACTGATGATTGAACCAGTGCATGGTATACCATTTTCATTATTTTGATATCAAGTATGTTATTCAAACGTTTAAATATGTAAGTTAAATACCTTAATTTACTTACAAGCTTTTCTACATGATATGTCCATTTGAGTTGACCATCTATTATAATTCCTAAATATTTAACTGTATTCCCTGAACTCATTTCTGTACAATTATGGCATGTAACAGGGTTGCAAACATTGTTGTGGAACCTTATATTTAGGTTGGTTAGAGGTGCCGTCCTTTTAGTATTATAGAAAGGAATGTAAATAGTTTTTTCATAGTTCAGAGTTAAAGGTTTTGGTTGAGCCATTCTTTGATAATGGAGGTGCATTTATTGGCATTTTCACTGACTTCGTTCCAGGATTTACCATGTACTGTGATTGCAGTAAGAAAATAGTTAGACTTTTCATATTTGAGTCAAGATTAGTATATGTATTACTTGTTAGATTAAATAAGGCTTCATCTGTACTAAGACCTGATCTAAAACCATATTGATTTGAGGACAAAAGTGCATTAGACTCTAGGAACTCTAGGATTTGTATCTTTATTATTTTTTCTAATATCTTTGCAAGTTGGGATATCAGCGATATTGGTCTGTAATTGTCTACTTTAGAAATTGATCCAGATTTATGGATTGGTACAATATTTGAGAGTTTAAACGCGTCTGGGAAAGTGTTTTTTTCTAGGCAGGAATTAAATATATGTTGCAGGGGTAAGGATATATGTTGTTTAATTGATTTAATTGTAGTGCAGCTCAATTCGTCTGGACCATTGGCTGTATTTGTTTTGAGATTATCAATGTGTTTTAAAATTTCTGATTCAGTTACGCGTTTAAATTTAGATAAAACAGGAGTATTTTCAGTGTCAATGTCCATTTGAATAGGTCCGGATGTATTGTTTCTAAATGAAGGATTGTTATTTATTAAATCTGACACAACATTTGTACAAAAATCATTAAATTTATTTGCAATTTTTCCCATATCCGTTAATACTACTTTATCTACTGTTATATTTTTTTCGGGGAAAGTTTGTACCTTATGTTTTCTATTTGATATTTCGTTTATAATTTGCCACGTTTTTTTAGAATAATTATCAGCTAATTGTAATTGTTTAGTATAGTATTCTTGTTTACATTTCTTTATAAGGATATTTAAGAAATTCCTGTAAATAAATATATTGCTGTCGTAAATTTCCATTGGGTACTATACTCTTTGTTGTGCAGTATTTCTCATAGTTTTTGTAAAGTTTGTATAATTTGTTCCTGTGTTGGCTTGCAATTATAAGTCCACGCGTGATCCATGGCTTAATTTTTTTATGTTTTCTTTTAGGTGTAGGTGTTAATTCTAGACCATTCTTGATATTATTATTTAATATCGTATAGAAGGTATTTAATGATTGATTTGGGTCGTCATTAGAAGTAACTGAGTTCCAAGTTTCTTTTTTTAAAGAATTATTTAGTATTTGGTAGTTGATTTTATTTCTCTCCACCTGTTGGTCTTTAGCGTTCTGACGATCTTTTAACGCACTGTTACCGTAGAAGGTTAGGAAATGATCAGTTATATCTACTTTTAAGAAGGCAGATCTGGATATAAAAAAAATATTGGTTTTGAGTAGTATGTGATCTAGGCAAGAGTCCGTATGGCGACCATGTCTAGTGGGGCTATTTATATAAGATAGATATCCTTCGCTATATATAACATTTAGATATTCATTGGCAATTGGGTCTAGGATAGAATGTTCTATGTTAATGTTTATATCACCAACAATAAACGAGAAGTCTGATTGTTGACAATTATTTTCGGTTATAAAATATTTAAGATCCATGATAAATGATTTAGAGTCTAAGGAAGGGGAGCGATATATGGCAATTATAGAGTATGTTTTAGTGTTCAACGTGAAGGATAAATGGATGGCATTCGAATACCTAAAATTAGGGATATTTACTATAACATTAGATATTTGGTGCTCGCTGTAAAAAATCGTTAGACCGTCGTGCGAAGTATGCTTAGATGAAAGAGAGACAGTATTATAACCAGGGATGGAGTAAGGAATTAATTCACGCATTTGCGTTTCAGTAAGTATAATCAGATTTGGACGGAATCCTAGAGAATTGAGGAAAATGCATAACTCGTCAAAATGTAGACGGATACTTCGTATGTTTAGATTTATCATATTAAAGTCAGTGTTTCCCTCAATTATGTAATCATTTAATTCTGTTATGTCTTCACATATCCGTGCTTTATGAATAACGTTGTTTTCTGCGTTGTCCATTTTTTCGTTTGAGCCAGGAGAGTTTTTTTTACAGATTAAGGGGTTCCAAGTTATTGTAATGGGACGTCTTTGGCATCATTTATGTAGATAACTGGAGAGTCATGGGATTTTCTAAGCAACACATTGCCATGTTTTGTCCATGCAAATTTGTACCCCATGGATTTAGTGGATCTTGCTAGCCAAAGAAGCTGACTGTTGGAGGGAGTAAGCTTTTCATTGATGTAGATCTTTTTTTCCGAAGAGGAGTAATTTAGATCTTTTGCCGTAAAGTTTCCAGGTTTCTTTTTTTGGGATAAAATCCTATCTTTTGCTTCTTTAGTCGCGAGTTTAAGAGTGATAGATTTTTTGGTAGAGTAACAGTTTGCGATGCTGTTATGTATAATCAAGTCCTCACACTCTAATGTTTTCAGGATGTGTTCAACTGGGATATTTGGGCTTTCATTTTCTTTTAATTTATTTTCTTTTCTTCCTCGTAATCATCTATTTTTTTTGAGAATAAATCAATTGCTTTGCTTATATCAATTAATTCGCACTTAAGCATTTTTTTCACTTCTGAAGTTAGTTCATTATTTATACGTATTTCGATTTACGTAAAGTAAAAAATAAAGTGAAATATTTTGAAAATCCGCATGTGCAATTATTTTTTATTTATTTTTATTAACCTAACAGTATATTTCTTTTTTCTAAATTATGTATTTTTCTACTGAAGCGGAATTGTGTAAAATTACCAGGTTTTCATCTTGGTAACCTGATTTTAGTGTGAAACAGCTATCACACATAAATGACAGAGTATGTGACGATTTCGCCGTGAGTGATTGTAATTCGGTTCGACTCAGACCACTGCACGTAGTGTGAAAGTAAAGAGTACACTTTACACAACGTAAATCTTTTTCATTATGTGTTGGCTTTTTGCATTGAGCACATTGGGTTTTATCAAAAAGAGGCATGTTATAATTTTGTTTTATTTTTTTTCACGGAGATGTTATTGTTGTCACAAAGTTTTTTCTCAGCTGTCAAGTCTGTCCCGATTCGTTGATGTTCTAACAACTTGCGAACTTGTGAATGTGTAAAACAATAGTGGTTATCACAGTTTTTAGGCAATATTTTCACGTTTTAAATTTGGTGTGCTTTGGTTATTTTATTTGATCAATATGATTATATTTGTTGGAGCACTTATAAAGGGTACTTTCGGTATAAACCATAGACATTACTATGGTACTAAACTCTACAAAATATACTACTATCCATTAAAAATCACACAACCATAATAAATTTAAAAATCAAATAAAACACTGGATACGTTACATAGGGAGATCTGAAATACAAAATATATTAACACCAAATACAGACTAACACCGAAACCACTCAACTGCACTAAAAAAAACACCTTAGAATTATTTTTTATTTTTTCCATCAAGCACATCAATTTAACATAGGGTAATTTAATATTTTGTAAATGAAATCCTGGGAACGGGAAATCTCAGTGAGGATATCATTATTTGTTATTTTGTTATAAAAGAGAAGATAACAAAACATTAGTATTATTATTTTAATAGTAACAATTTATTCCATTTCATATTCCGTGGGAACACCCGCCAACAAACAGTTCATTTCAATATTTAAAAGCATTACGTGCTAAAAGTGTTTTTTCTCTTCTAAAATATTTAAATTAGGGCCGTCTGTGAGCGCGTATTACGTTTCGTTTAGGCATAAATAGCACAAGAAATCCTAGCAGTATTTTTAAAATGCGTCGAAGGGACTGAATGTTTTTTTGATAACAAACATCATAAAGTGACAATAAAGTATTTAGTTAGGCGTGTATATTATTCGTCCTTTCTCAATACGACCTTACTCCCATTCCACCAAGCAGTGACTTGTGAAATAATGTCACATATATTTTTCTCCTTTATTTTCGAACCATATTTTACAACACCAGCATTTAGTGTAAATAGTTATTGTATTCTACATTGGTGAAAGACTGTAATTCGCTAACAACGGAAATCGTGCATTGTACCTAACGTTCGATAGATCGGTACATGTCGTATCATCAGCTAGTGTTGTATTTTTGAGCTTGTGAGGCTGCTTACTAGGCCAGTGCACAACCTTATCTAGGCCAGTGCACAACCTTTTTAGCCCTACGGCCAATTTATCCATTTTCAATTTGTTTGCGGGCCGCATGATGCGGGGTACATACAGCTTGACATGGTTAATTTTGCAGTTGGTGGTGTTGCTGTCCTACATTCAAACGGTAATGTTTTAATACATTTATTGTAGAACGTACGAAAGTGCCAATTGTCCAAGACCAAACCAATGAATGCTGTCAGTTTTTTTTTTCATTCTGAAATAATAAAATGCTTGTATTTTTTGCCAGCTGATATACTAAAATAGATAGACAAAAGTTTGTTGCGACACCTTTCGTATTTTGTAAATCAGAACGGAAAATTCAAACGGGCGATTCGAAGACGGACTGAAGTTTGCCTCTAAAACCTTTTTGAAAACAGAATATTTTTGGACAAACTTTTGGATTTTTATATAGCCAAGTGGACCGTACGAAAAGGCCCCCGGACCCACAAAATGGGCTCGCGGGCCGCGGGTTGTGTATCACTGATATAATCTAACAAGATACATCAAATGTCAATGTTACTTGAACTATCTAACAAGAATATTAATTGTAAATTGTCAATTTTCAACTGTCTAATAAGAAAAATTATTGTAACTCTTGTCAATGTTACTTCAACTATCTAACAAGAAAATTTATTGTGATTTGTCAATGTTACTTCAACTAGGTATTGTCTCTGAAACAGTGACGATTCGCGGCCTATCTCATTGGGAGTTCAATAGGAGATTAAAAATGTGAGAAAAAATTCCTACTATATTAAAAAAATACTATGTTGCTCTTTTCCATAATATACTTATTTTTCCATAAAACTAAAGGAATTTCATAATATCACCCCACCAGAAACAAGAAACAATTCGGCGATTCATTAAAACGTCAGTGGCTAATGCATAATATAATGTCTTTGGTTAAAAAAAATAGTTTTAAATACGAAAATCACAATTTAAGTACAAAACTTTACTTTATATATCAAAAAAAAGGTATCATCTTCAGTAATTAACTTATTTTAATGACAACTTAAAACACGATAATCACAGAAAAAATCTATTGATTCTTGCAAAATACTATTCCGTACAAATTTTTTAACTTCATGTTGCACACACGGTCGTCCTGTAGGATTCCGAAGGATTGCACGCCCGACACGGTTTCCCGCCAAGCGCTACAATGTATGAATTATTTCTTAGAACATAAATCTCCATAGACGCTGAATTCATAACGCACATATGGAATTCATTCCGTACTCGCTCTTGGGCAGTATTTATTACCTATACGGATGGGTGAATTTTTAGTACCAAATATAAATGGGGCGCTCTTTAAATAATATATGTAATATTATAATACATGTTTGTTCTATTTTTTTAATCTTTTTTGTGGGAGTTCACTGCACAAACGCACTTTAGAAAAAACCGCTACTGCTCTGAAGCAGCACAATTTCTCAAACTGTGTTATGAAATTGGCACAAGTGCATAGTCCTTCGTGCCTGGAATTTATTTTCAATTCACAGCATCAAGTTCATCGTTAGATATTTAGTTTTGATATCACCATTTAACTGTCAAAGACAAGACGCCATATTGTTACGTAATACATGTATATACATCAATGCATAAATGTTTCATATTATATTTCACAATAAGCTGCTTGCATGACTTTTTTATTTTATTTGTTCTTGGCAGTAAGCATTAAACCGTGTCAATGTAACATATTTTTCATCTACGAACCTGATTTTCTTCGTTACTACTTTTTTACTGACTTCTTACAAGCAGCTTCTATCAAAATTAGACTTTTTTTATAAAACAATGTTAAAAGCTCTACTATCATCTACATCTTGTAAAGTGGCATGAGATGAAGATATAAAAAAAGAAATATCTCACACCGCGAATTGACATTTTCTTGATGAATCGTACTTACTCGTAGAGGTGTCAGGAATTCTGAAATTCTTACTCCTGGAATAATCTGTACAGATAACAGGTAAATACCCACCTTCGCAATGTACACATATTTTTTATGTGGGTAAGCAGTGGTGTGCATTACTCTATGACCAAAAGTAGGCCGTGTGTAGTTTTTCAAATTCGAGTTTGGTATGTAATATTTGAAAATATCAATTTTACTATCGTCTTAAATTGATTTTTATGGCCGACTGAATAAATGAGCGTACAAGTTCTTTACCAAATTCATGGATAAAATATATTTTGATCAATTAATTTGTCGTCTTTTAATTTTTTTTTTACAATTTCTTCTTATGTTTCGTTTTTCTTAGGGTAGGAACAGCTTTTCAGCCTTTATGGATGGCTCGCCACTGTGGTCAGGATGCATGCAACCTGATGTAAATAGCTAGGTGAATAATTTTACAAACACAGACCGAAAAAGATGGATAGATTTAAGTCGAATTAAAATTCTATCCAGCCATCAGAGGACGCTAAAAAATACTGCAACTGCTTTGGCGGTTATAAAAGAACAAGTGTTTTCAACAAGTCCATTGTGTTTAGAAAATCATCTGCTAACAGTCCCAAGTTTACAGTATCATTTGAGTATTTTGCCATGGTTTCGTAGACGGTTAAGATTTTGGTGTTTTTCTTGTGCCTAGTCTCGAAATGTGCACATTCATTGAAGTTGACTTTGAATTTATTTTTACCTCCGTTCAGCGCCCACTGAGATGTAAAGAATGTTTGTTGCTGTTTGCTGGCATTTATAACTACGTACACCTTCCGAATGAAAGAAAATCAACATAGTATTATTGTTTGCAACATCATCTATCATCTAGATAGGTACTCGTAGTATAGATTAATTATTTTCTTTAAAATGTTACCAGTAATCGGATTTCGTATTTATTTAGTATTTTACGAATTCCTATAACAAAAACATTAGGAATTAATGGTTTAATTATTTAGAGATCAAAACACTAGAGATAGCATTATTATGCGTACTTTAAAATGTTAACACTTACCAATATTAATATTTATTAATGTTTTGGTACATTGGTGCATATATATAGCGTACCTACCTACATAGTGAATGCGCAAAGCTTCCTAAGTTCATTACCCCAGTTTGATATAATATTTTGATAGTTTAGTTGGAGAGATATTATGAATTATTTTAAAAGCTTTCGAAGTGAATGTTCGTTGACAGTGGCAGTGCCAACAGTCACCCGTCACCACAATACCTATTATTTACTTCGATAGATGTGACCGTAACTCATATCATGTTTTACTTTGGTGCATTATCGTAGGTATAATTCAATAATGCAGTTGTATTCTTAAGGCCCCGCATTAATCTCCGAGAATTTAGATTTAGGCAAGAGGTCTGTCTAGCATCGGCTCTCACTCCCGACTGACCTCTGTTGAAAGGCAGATATGATCATTCGAAAGATAGAAAGAGCGCGCCAATGTGAAGAGCGTTTAGAATAAATAGGCGTAAGTGACAATTCTAAAAATATTAATAAAACGCGACATTTTTAAGATGGATCAAAAATCTCAAGACGAATGTCTTAAGTAGCATTTAAAGTAACTTGTTAAATAACAGAACAAATACGTTTTTTTTTAATTTACGGAGTACAGTTTACGATTTTTTTCTATCGAGGGAATTTCTTATAATTACATTTTCAGCCCGTTTACTGATTAGAGATTATCTTCAAAAATAAAATTTAAGTAAATAAAACCTCCAGTTTTTAAGGAATATTTATAATATATACATAGAAATTCTGTTTTGCGAAGCCTTAATGTTAGCAACAATTAGGGATTGCAATCCCGCCAAGTGGGATCCCGGATTATTTTAGCGCATACGGGATATAACTACGGGATCCGCGGGATTAAATTAAGAAAGAAATAATATCACGCTGTATGACAAGAGTTTATAATATTGAGGAAAACTACGAATCTGAAGATGAAGAATCCGAATCTGATGACAAATTGCAACAATCTACCAATCAGTCGCTGAGAGAAAAGACTTGGAAATTAAAATACGGAACGAGAAGAAAAACTGTGCAAATGAAATAAAGAAGGTGCCAGACGTCGAGTATTTTGAAAAACGATTGAAAGAAGGAAATATCAACCTATGAAAGTGACGGAGTAAGACGCAAGTTCCTTAGTATGACTACAATCACTCGATGACCATACCGCCAACAAGACTGTGCAAGCTTTTTCAGCCGCTGGGTATATATCATATTATGTAACTTTTTGAGAACCAGATTGGGAAATCTCATTTCCAGCAATGATTCTATTTATTGAGATATTATTTATATCAGTTTTTAATAATTATTATTATAGTTTGCTAACATGTTTAATACTTAATCGTTATTATAACACTAAGTGTAACTTGTTATATATTTATTATTATATATACTGATTATATATACTTATTATTATAATACTACGTTTGACAGGTCGTGAGTTCAATTCCTCGGCTGGCTAAGTCCTTCATTACGACACAAGCAACATCTTCCGCTTGCTGTGGTGGAAGTAGGAGATTTTCAAATACTGTCGTCAGGTTATTCGTAACTAGGGAATATCTGTCTTTCTTTAAAAAAAATAAATAAATATGCATGTAAATAAGTAAGAAAGACTGTACTGAAGTTTTTTTGTTTGTTTGGATATTGATTTAATAATTTAATAGAAGGTTACTAAGTGGTTAATTTTTTATTTCCTGCCAACATCGTGTTGGTCGATGACAGCCAATCATAGGGTTACTAGGATTAAATATATGTTTTTTTTTATGATTAAACTCAAATAAAAAAAAAATTATTAGCATATGTATAATAAACTGTATAATGAAAATCCAATCCCGCGCAAATCTCGCGGAATCCTGTGGGATTGGAGAAAACTTTGCGGGAATATTTTTATTTTTATATGAATACCGCACAAGAGTCCCAACCGTCTGGAGCCAGTGAGACTATTGCATTCCCAATTGGGGAATGTTGTGAGGCAGAAGGTATTGGGGAGGAGAAGGAGAAGGGGAAGAGGAAGGTGGGGAAATACCTGGCTATTCAAATCTGTTTACCAAACACGGCTAAAAGCCATTTCAAGCAACGTTTCAATTCGGAATGGTGGTCTTTCACCAGGGCGAGACTGAGAGTATCTTCCACTCTGGAACGTGCGCAAATACACCCTTCTTTCCACAGTAATGTTATGTACCTATAATAATATCTTTGTTCCTCTTCTCCTCTCCCCCTTTCCTCATTTCCCTCTCCTATCGAAAGTTGGCTATCGTCATGGCAATCTTACCCCACAATAAAAATGCACTCGTACCAGTTACGAAACTTTTGAAGTCGCGATGTTCTGCAGCTGCGTCTTCCCATATTTTATAAAAATCCGTTGCAAAATGATGGTTTATTAAAACATTGCATTACATTTATTGGAATAACTTATTAACCTCATTTTAATATTTAATCATTGAAGAAGATAATATTAACAAATCTCAAATGAAACACGAAACAAAAAATAAAATCTATAAAATAGGACAAGTCCTGGTAAGACAGAGGACCTGCGTTCGATTCCCATATGCATCAGTCGCATATGGGAATCGAACTTTTTATTTTTCTGTATCTTTTACTGTTTCGTGTTTCATTTGAAATTTGTTAATCTTCAATGATTCAATATTACAGTTACAATAAATTCTTTTCTCCTGTCATATTCACCCTAGTATTTTTGGGCATGTCTGATGCTTAAACCCTGATCGTAGGTGAGCTATCACCGTGGCAATCTTCACCCAACACGCTGTACTTGTACACTACACTTACGTAGATTTCGAAGTCATCGAGTGTGGAATCTTTCTCTACCCCCTTTATCCACCTCTGCCTGGATTCTGGACAGTTGATTTATCTTGAATATATCGCTCCTCATGATGTGACCAAAATATATCAGTTTTCTCTTTTTCAATACAACGTTATCAACCCAAATTATTATTACTTTGTACACACACATTAAACAATGTTTTATTCACATTTCTGGATAATATTGATTCAAGTAGCTCCTCGATATGTATCTAATCATTTTAACATCTCTAAAAATCTCAGTTTCCTTTAAAATATCAATAAAATGTTAACAATACCACTAAAACAAATATTACTGTAAGTGTTGGCTTTTACAGTCCTTACGACACCTCTACAACAATTATAATTATCGAAGAAAGCTCTCATCGAATTTCAGAAAAGATTTATTTAACTTTGCCGATATACGAGTATTTATATTGCCACCGGATTCTCCGGCACGTATTTCCAATGTTTACACAAGCGGGAACGCTCAACGAACTTCTGACTTGTTTTCATGCGGCTAAAAAGGCGCTCGGAAAACGATGCAAGATGTTTATCTCCCGAGTGACGCCGCCATTTTCATCTGACGCGAAGGAAGAAGCTGCCAAACTCCGACCATCTTTCATCCTCAACCCACGCTATACTATTATACCGTATTATTTATACCTCTAGCGAGAAGAATGCTTGGGGGACCACGTCACTATCTATTCATCAGGGATTGTTGTCATAGGCACGATTTGGCAGATTATCCGATATTCGTAAGAAAAAAACTACATACAGGAAACGCCACAAATCTTAGAGGAAATGATTCACCTGTAATATTAAACGATTGATTTATTGGCAACTGTTTACACTAAAACTATAAAAACCCCTTCCGAAGAAACGATATCGATGGTATAGTGCGAAAACGTGTCAAGTGCGACGTGATAATTTAATATTGTGTTTAAATTACAAGATGAAAGCGACATAATCAACTACAGGATACCAAAATAAAATACACAAAAATGGAGGACGCTGCGATCGCTTAAATGGTTTGAAATGACAAATAGTTGAAGGAAAAAACGATGAAACTTAATAAAAGCACTATGGTTCAAGGGGTTATCAATGACAAGTACACCAGACATGTTGGAAATACATTTATCAGAGATATTTACAAGCCGATTGTATATACATGAAATGTTATGTACTCGTATGATGCTTTTATGTACAAATTTTATTTGTGTTTCTAATAAATAATTTTTCTTTTAACGTTAATATCCGGTCAGTTGCTGAGTTGGCTGGGTGATTCTACATCACATTCCATGGAAATTAAATCTTTAGCGAGGAAAATGGATGAAAGTGTTATATTTTGAAAGTGATCAATAAATGAAAATGTTATATATAATAATTTTTTTTTTTTTCGTATGAACCGGTAACTTTGTGATGTGACATTATAATTTTAAATAAAATAATTGCTTTGTTCAAATTGATGTAAACAAAGTAACGTTTTATTTAAAATAATAATTGAATTACTTTTCCTCTCCTGTCAGATTCGGAAGTCAAATATAACATCACAAATAATTCTAAAATCGATGTTGCCACGGACATAAAAAAAATCGTAATTCAATTTTATTATTTCCGGATGATGTTGACCGACTCTACTTCCATTTATGAAAAGTGACAAACATAGAAAATAAAACAATAATCAACTAGCGACAAAATTCTTGAAAACGTATCATGAAATCTGAGATTTAATCGAAGATTTAACCTTTGGATCGCCGAGCTTCTATAAATCGCCAAAATTTTAAAATGCAGCCCTGCGAACCCTGACATACACTCGAACACAAGACAAACTGTAACATTTTTCTGCAACACAACCAACTATCAGTCTCATTCATTAACCTATAAAACCTGATCTGGGCAACAGGTTTGGAGGTGTTGTTGATGTATTTGCCGATTCCATTTATACAGTAAAGCGTCATCTATACCAGCAATCTGATGAATCCTACAATATGTAGTATTGTAGCTTGGATAATGTAGCGTTAATGATTTGTGTTATAATATTGTTCTAGTTTTCTATTTTATATCACTGTTAAACATATGAAAAAGATTGTTCATTACTTTATGGTTTAAAATCTCTGTGTATTTGTAATTTTTGATAGCTCTTTATATATTATGTTATAGAATCCATGTAAAAGCCCAGATGGACGTATAATCACATAAATAGATACATTTTTCTATCGATTGCAATGTTTAATTTTTAATTTATATTGTAAATACCTGTGAACGAACGTAATAATTCGGTCGGCTCCAAAAGTAGCTGAGAAATCTTAATTATAAAATATTACGAACATAATCCTGAAATTAAAACATGGACATCGATAGAAAAATTAATTTTTGTTATGGTAGCAGGGCTACATTTTCGATATTTTGTTATTTATAACATAATGGGTACATACTTAAATGTATAAAAGCAATTTCCCCTTTTCCCCACCTTCCTCTCCCCCTTCTCCTTCCCCTCCCCAATACCTTGAGCCTCACAACATTCCCCAATTGGGAATGCCATAGTCTCACTGGCTCCAGACGGTTGTGAGCAGTTTGGGACTCTTGTGCGGTATTCATATAAAAAAATAATTAAAAACAGTGAAGCCCTTTTTAAACATTTTACATGTTCCAGTGTGTATTTCATATAGAACGTAAAAGCTTATAGTCCAAGAACTTTTTTCTCTGGAAAACTTAGATACTTTCCTAACTACCCGTATATAATTTACATATAAATCATTTGCAGCATTGCTTGCGTTAGCAGGCTACAAAGTGTGTATTTAAGTTTGTCAGGAAACCTACCAGATAGCAACTTTACCGACGTAAATATCTCTCAAGATGAACTTAAAAAGTAACTGAAACAACAAATCATTTATTTAGTACTTAACTACACTACAATTAATAAAATTGTATTGAGAGATGACTTAAAAATTCCGTAATAATATTTACATAACAAATCATTTTACAGTGAATGTCATAGTAATGATGACGTCTTTATTAATTGTATGACACTTTTCATCAAGTTGTGCCTAGTGGAAGTAGTGGTGGCATTGTAGCCATTATTGCAAGAGGTTTTCTTTAAAATTGGATTGTCTTTCAACGCTGAAATAACAGAAGATATAAATGGCTGAAATAAACAGTTGGAATAAATAGTCATGTTATGACAGACAGCAAGCTGTAGCAATTTAAGAAAATTTGTTGTCCAGATCAGATTTGGCCTTTGATGGGGACGTCTTGCTGAATCATCATCACCTTGTCCCAAATCTGTTTTCGTACTAAATTTTCAGACTGGATATATTGATAGTAACCTTCTAACAGACTTTGTGATGACATTAGGTAGGTATAGCATATATATGAATTACAACTTTTACATAATTACCTACCTATATTTTAGTAAATAATTAGACATCATGAGTTTTAAAATAATAAAACCTATATACCTACCTATCTAATATATACCTTTTAAGTATATATGTAATATAATGTGACCTTAGAACAGTGTACCTCAGTAAGGTCACATTTTTTGCGACTTTTGTAAAACATTAAGAAATAAATGTATTCTTGTTTGTATGTATGTTTATTTCATTATTACGCATTATCTCAGTGCTGGAGTGGATTGGAATTAAGGACAGTACAATGTAGTAATAATACTTCAAATTGACCCCGAGGTCACCGGAGGGAGCAGAAGGTTAAATGTGTCTTAAAAAACGAAACGTACCCGGAACAAAAATGTTACATTTGACTTGAGTTGCAAAACGTTCAAATTTTGAGCTCGGGGCCACGAGTTCCACCCCGATGCAGTTTTGTTTTTGTTCTACGATCCAAAGTACAAATAATATGTTCATAGGTTAGTTTTAATTAAAAAAAAAACATTTGTGGCCAACTTATGAATACTTGGAACAAGTGGATGAGTTTGCGTATTTGGGAAGTATGTTTACGAGAGATGAAAAGGCTTATATGGATATTGAAATAATGATGTGGTGAAAGGGGTATAGGTAGGGGTAGGGTAGGGGTAGGGTAGTGGTAACGGTAACGGAAACTGTAGGGGTAGGGGTAGGGGTAATTATGACAATTTTAATTCTTAAAGCACATACATAATGCAAGAATGAAGCAATGACAAAAAGAGGACAAAAATATACATTTGATAAAACATTCAAGTCAAAGCCTGAACAAAGTTTTAGTGGAGTCCATTATTTTAGACATTCTAAATGATAATCTTCGAGTTCTAATTTCATAAAGCCTGACAAAAATCATACAGACTGGTACCAAAAATTTCAAGGTCCTGGCTTGAGTTAACAAGTCTCGACATTCTGGATAGTGGAGAATGGTACCCATAATTAGTAGAGTGTTTGTTGAGTAAAAGCAATTCATTGTTTCTTAGTCTACGACTAGGAACGTTGAAGTGAATGAGTTGCAAGAAAGAATGTGAGTCAATAATACAATTACTGATTTTAAAAATGCAGATAAGATTAAAGTCTTTCCAACGCTTTTCTAATGTATAAATGTTTATGGTTTGTTCAATATCAACATACGAGGTGTGTTCAAAAGAAAAGGTGAATTTTGAATTTTCGCGGGCTGTGTACATTCGATTATCGATTTTTTTCTGTTATGTTGGTACACATATGTTTATCATATGTTAGCATAATCAGCAATTTTGGATCAGTGGTTTGTTTTTGACAACTGGCTTTGACTTGAATGTTCTATCAAATGTATATTTTTGTCCTCTTTTTGTCATTGCTTCATTCTTGCATTATGTATGCGCTGTTCTTTTTCTGTAGGTCTTGTTTATTTCATTTCGTTTTATGTATTCCGTGTAATTGGACATTGGTTCGTAAATAAAAAAAAATAAATAAAAATAGACATATTAGGACGAAGTAGTAGGACATAAGTATCATTCAGCTCAAAGAAAATCTGTGAATACCACAGAAGAGTCCCAATTGTCCGGAGAACGACTATGCCATCCTCAATTGGGGGCTATGTTGTTAGACTGAAGGACGCGGGGAAGGGAAGAAGTAGGGGAAGGTTGGGAAGTGCCTGGCTATTCAGATCTGGTTACCAAAGATGACTAAAGTAGTTTTAAACAACGTTTCGATTCCGAATCGAAGAACACAACATTAAACAACATAACATCACTCAGCCAGACAGTTAATATATTTAGCATTGTGGTGCTACCGCTGAGAGCTCCCTCGTAACCTCATTTTCTGTTAGGGAAAGGTTACAACAGAGTTATCAGCCTAAATAAATAAAAAATTATATAATAAAATTAAATTAAATATTCCTGTGACAGTAATCAAAGCTGAAACCTTGTGACTGAGCAGATGTTGGTTACGCTACGAAATTACAGATGATGCTGTTATAGATATAATTTTTTTTTTTAAATTACAAACCTACGTACCTAATTATCTCATCAATCTTATTTTTAAATATCGGTTGCATTCTAGAAATAGATTGAGGCGGATCTGAAATCTGTCCAATGCTCAATTAACGACCATTTAATATGGTAAATTCAGAAAAAATATATTTTGGATCTGTCAATAGGACGTAAATAGCTTTTGACGCCTTACCAACGGTCTGTTACCAAAATACAATTTCAAGATGAATGGCGTTGCCAACCTTCGGATAATGTAAAATTCATGAATGAATAGATAGACGAAGGGAGTACTGAGTTGACAAATGCGTCAATTCCATGTCCATTAAGATCCTCTTGATATCCGGACACATTAAAGGGCAACACTAATAATTATTTATTTATAAGAAGAAGCTATACACATTTAATAGGTTATCTGCAGGCATCAAATTAACACGAACCTCTCAAAATTCAAGACTCATTCAAACAAAAAACTTTCCACATTCGTAAAAAGCATTTAGGGTCAGTGGGCCGGTTGTGGCCATTGGGCCGGTTCTGGCCATTTTCAACTTTACAAGTCGAAATATAAGCTAAATAAAATCGAATCTTTTTTTACTCTATGGCAAAATGCATATTTGTCAATGGTCTTCGTTGACAAGTGACACAATAAATCTTATTGTTAACAGTTTGTGTTTGGTCGATGCGAATAAGTGTTGCGGAATTTTTTATTGAGATTGTTATCCAAAACCTTAAGGAACCCACTGTAAGTAATATTAATATATATTTGTAATCCTTTTGATGTTTTATTTGAAAACAAGTTGTACCCATTATAAAAGGGTAAAGTAATATGTTTTTGAGGTTATATTTAGCAAATTGGTTGTTTAAACATGATTTTTCGATGTGGCCATTACTGACACAAGAATTTATACAAATGTATGGGTTGTGGCCACGTTGGTGGCCACAAGTGGCTCCCATACAGTACTAGTTTTGGCCATTATCTAAAAAAATGTACATATCCGCTAATTTTGATATTTTAACTTAATAAATTATTATGTTTCTTCTTCAGAACTGTGAAAATGACTCCGGCAAATAAGAAGAAAGATGCTATTGAGCACTCAAAACGCAAACTTTTTTGTTATTCACCATCGAAAGTGATTTTGGCACTCGATGCTATAAAAGGAGGTATGAAGGTATCTACTGCTAGTAAAAACTACAAAGTCCCCCGTAGTACTTTGCGTAACAAAATATGTGGACGTGCACCAGCGGCCTCAGGTCACGTAGGACCACAAGCTGTACTTGGTATAGAAATAGAGATGTCACTAGTCAGGTGGATTAAAGATTGTGCCCGGGCAGGTTTTCCAATTAACAGGGAATGTTTATTAGATTCCGTAAAGAAGATTGTTGTTACTGGCAACATCAATACTCCTTTCATCAATAATCGCCCTGGGAGGACATGGTTTGAGTCATTTATGACGAGACATCCTGATTTAAGCAAAAAACATGCAGAGTACATAAACAAGGCACGCGCATTGATAACCGAAGAAAAAATCAGAAACTGGTTTGAAGAAGTCATTAGTTTGTTAGGACCTGATGGATGTAAGATTTTTGAAAATCCTGCTCGAGTATGGAACTGCGATGAAACTTCATTCTTCTTAGCCCCCAAAGGTGGACTTGTCTTAGCGACGAAAGGCGAACATGTTTACGACACTTCAAAAAACAGTGATAAAGAAAATATCACCACTCTGTTTACAGTAAATGCTCTTGGAGAACTAGCTCCACCTCTGACACTTTACAAATACAAAAGAATGAATGCAGATGTAGTTCAAAATGCACCTAATCGTTGGTCTATTGGTAAGACAGACAAAGGGTGGATGACTGCTGAGTCTCTCTATGAATTTATTGGTAATGTGTTCCTGCCTTATCTCAAAGAAAAGGGTACAATATTTCCAATCGTATTATTTTTAGACGGACATAAATCCCATCTGACTCTTCACCTGAGTTCATTTTGCAGAGACAACGGAATTATCGTCATAGCCTTGGTTCCAAACACAACACATATGCTGCAGCCACTGGACGTGGCTGTATTTTTTCCTTTAAAGCAACGTTGGTTGAAGTACATTCGTAAGTGGAGAATTGATAATAAAGGACAAGAAATAACTAAATTTAATCTCCCTTCTGCTTTGAACAACATTCTGATAAATGATACAAATTTTTCTAATAATGTGAAAGCTGGATTCAAGTCTTGCGGACTTTATCCATTTGGTCCTGATTTTGTAAACTATAAAAGAATTATAACTGCACAAAAACATACTGAAAGTAATGTAAACATGCGCCTAGTGGAATCGACTCATCTACAGTATTTGGAGAGTAAAATTGAACCAAATATGCTTAAAGATTTCAAAGTCAATTGGACAGGTTGTACTGAAGGGTTGTTCCTGTATAAAGTATGGCTGGCCTTCAAAGACGATAATACTGCATTGCCAAATACAGATCTTACTTGTATTAATCTAGATCGAGTTACAACGCCTCCAGAAACTCCTGTTATTGAACCTTCATTTCCAATAGCGGTAAACGAAGAAATCCTGGACGTATCAGCATCAACATCTAAAGATATTGTATCCTCTTCTGAGATTGTAGAATTGAATATGCCGACTAATGCCGCAGAATTAGTGAAAAAATGCGTCATATGGCCTGAAAAGAAGACAAATACTACCAGTCGAAAGAGAGTATATTCCTTCGGTGTTAACATCAGATAAATGGAAAGATATTATGATGGCTAAGGAAAAGGAGAAAGACAGAAAAGAAGAACAAAAACAGATAAAACTAGCTAAAAAAATAAATAAGAACATTAAAAAAAAGAAACCAACCATTGAAATTTCAGAGACGTCAGAGGAAGAAAATTTGCGTGATACATCTCATTCGGACTGCGAAGACCGGATTCCACAGGTAAAGCTGTCGGGTTTCGAAGAACTAGATCGAACACCCCTGGAAGGAGATTATGTCCTGGTTGAATTCAAGAATCCCAAAGCCACTTTTTATTATGTCGGCAAAATATTGCGTTCAAAAGACGAAGACAATGAGTTTGAGATAAGGTACCTGAAAAAACATAATACCACTGGTAGCCAATTCACAATGCCACAAATTCCTGATTTGGCATCTGTTGCTGAGATTGATATTAAAATGATATTGCCACCACCATTGTTTACAGGTACAACCAAAAGGCAAAATTCTTTTTATACTTTCGAAATCGAACTCTCAGGTCTAAATTTGCGCTAAATCTTATTTTTTATAAGTTTATTGTATAACTTGAATAATAAACATCGATTTATAATCATTACTGTGTTTAATTTAGATAAAAAATGTAAGTTCCCTACATAGATTCATGTGGCCAAAACCGGCACACGGGTGTGGCCAGAACTGATTAAATTGTGGCCACAACTAATGCATGGGTCCAGTTCAATGAAAAAAAAATATTTAAAAATAATTAAAGAACTGTTACTGGATATATTTACATATATTAAAGACAGGTATTTTTATTGTACATTAATGTTTGAAAAATTATAATTTACATTTATGTGCAAGTTTGGTGCTCATTCAAAAACGAAAAAATCCTTAAGGTGGCCACAACCGGCCCACTGACCCTACTTTGTGGCTTGCCATAATTATAATATAAACACATACATTTGTTTTAAAACACTTCTATCTTGTATATATATATATATTTTTTTTATATGAATACCTCACAAGAGTCCCAACTGCTCCCAACCGTCTGGAGCCAGTGAGACTATGGCATTCCCAATTGGGGAATGTTGTGAGGCTGAAGGTATTGGGGAGGGGAAGGAGAAGGGGAAGAGGAAGGTTGGGAATACCTGGCTATAATATATAAGTTAGGTCGATGATAAAGGGCAATGTTCGTAAGTGTATCCGCTATAGACTAAAAAACTTCGACGGGTAGGGTAGGGGTAGAGGTAGGTATAGGGGTGGGGGTAGCTGTAGGGGTAGGGGGAGAGTTAGGGGTAGGGGTAGGGTAGGGGTAGGTATAGGGGTAGGGTTACTGTAGGGGTAGTGGGAGAGTTAGGGGTAGGGGTAGGAGTAGGGGTAGGGGTAGGGGTAGGGGTGGGGGTGATGGTAGGGTAGGGGTAGTGGTAGGGGTAGGGGTGGGGGTAGGGGTAGGGATAGGGGTAGGGGTAGGTGTAGGGGTAGGGGTAGGGGTGGGGGTAGGGGTAGGGGTAGGGGTGGTGGTAGGGGTAGGGGTATGGGTACTTTTTTTTAAACCACTTTCCTTTTTATTATTCGTTGAATTATTCTATCCAATTGATTAAAAAATAAATAAATTATAGCTTATGATACATGATAGATGATTTAGTGCTACTTACTATCCAACTGGTTTTCCGAAAACGGTGAAAGCCTTAGAATATTACTTATTTCTTCTCAAATATTGTAGTAAATAACGGTTTTGTCCCTCGCATTGAAAAACCATAAATCATAATGTAGGATGTTGGTACTTTAATATCCCAATAATCAGAGAATAACACAAGCAATGCGATGTGGGCATATTTCGTGATCCAAAAGTTAGACCATTAAATTTCAAATTCAGAAATTCGCTTTCAGTACAAATTCAAAATTAAAAGGAATGGAATATACAATGTCAAGCAGTGTAACAGAGACGGGGAGCTGTATTTTGTGCATTGGCTCCCTCGGGGCTTGAACCAAAAGTTGTGGCTAAATCGGTTTCCATTCAAATCTACAAGGCATTTCTAATTTGTATTATCTATTCAGTGGTATTTTCCAACGGGTTTCCGGAAATCTTTTGTTAAAAATTTCTATCCGGATACTCTAGATTGTTGCCAAATGTTACAAATATTTTAGAAATTGACGGTTTTGTCCCACGCATTGTAGAATCATAAATATGTATTGAAGTGGTGATAGATAATATGTAATACCATAATAATTTATTACGTAAGATGTTGAGGTTTTCGTTGAAAACCCGATGGTAACGAAAAATGTACGACGCCACTGACAACGTTTATTTTTAGAAACTGAGTTACTATGTTTTGTTTATTGTTGATTGCAATAATAATTATGCTATGAATCCAAGTACCTATAAGTTCTGGTTCAGGTACTTATTTGTATTGTAGCTATTTTTTTTAACCGATGTTAATTTTGTAAAGGTTGACATCCGCTATGCATCGTCACGCCATCCAGAATGATTTGCATGGAAGCAAGCAGCAGAAGTAGCAGCTAAAAGGGTCCCCAGCTACCAATATCCTCACAACACAGGGAGACGCCGCGCCGACACCATCCAACAACCATCCGTTGTTGATTACACGACCAGTAACTAGTCTTTAGTGAACAAACAACAAGCCCCATCCGCCAAAATGGTGTACGAAAGCGACTTCTATACGACCCGCAGGCCCTACACCCGCCCGTCTGCCTACACATCGACGGTAAGTCATTTTATTTCTCGATGTGCAATTATTATTTCATTTCCGTTTTTAAAACAATGGAAAACTATTAATATTCAAGTGTTCTCGATGGAAACGCGGAAAATCTTTGTTGGTATAGGTACCTACCTGTCGTGCTCTCAGTGATTCGAAATTTCAATTTGTGCAACGATGTGTCATTTTTTTTTACCCCTCAATTCTGCTTGAAGTTTAATGTTGTGAATCGACGAAAAATAACAATACGAAATCAAACGTGTTAGATTCTGATAGAAGTATTTTGTGTCTCTAAAGTGAATGTAATTATTATGATGAAGATGTGTTTCTAAAATGTGTCGTCTTTTAACCGCTAATCTAAGCTGTTGCTTGCAATCCTAATCAAAGGTTTTCAAATGGAAAATTCTTCTTTGCTTTACCTAAATCAAAAATTAATGAAAATCAGTCTTACCTAAACTACTATAATAATGTTTAAATTACAGTACCTAATCTATGTAGGAACCACATTAATACGTCTTAGAAAACAATTAATAAAATTGTACTCGGAGACAATTTATTTCCGTCGATAAATTGTCGAAAAATTCCTGGTCATTCTTCTGCCGTCCATTATTATTTTACACTTGGTCTTCGATGTAATAAGAAACGATCGCTTTTCTTGGAACTTTACCAAATCCTTTGCGATGGTTAACTGTGTAAATTATTCTTGCGAAACAAATTTTCTATTATTAATTCTTAGCCATTTGTCTAAAGTCTAGTAATTGCTAGTAATTTTTAAAAAATGCCAATGGGTACAGACATAATATTTTTTGGTCGTCATGTTGGATTTTAAAAAAATATGGATTTCATTCGAATTTCGAAATGTGCACCTTCCTCGCATGCCGTCAACAGTCTGACGTTCGTGTAAACATTTCGGTTGTTTGAAAATGAGTCGGATTTTAGCACGGCGCGTTTTACGTATTGAAATAACCCGGCTCCTCACTTCAGGCAAATATAAAAAAAGGATGGTGTAAGCGGCTACTAAGATTACAATCTCGGAAACATTTTGGCGTCCAGCGCGCCAAATTTAGACAGGAGATGGGAGGCGGCGCGCGCCGCGGCCGGGCGGCAAAACGACGCGGGAAAACGAGGCGGGAAGTAACGGAATGCGTAAAACTCGGAAACGTTTCCGTCCAGTTTTCAACAAACTGTCAACAATGTTTACGAAACAATTTTGTGATACAATCTTAACACAACACGCCGAGGAGGCGTAGTTACATCTCTCACATTTTATATTAAATATAATATGTAACAACGTAGCAATCTAGCGATAAATGTAACCATGCTATGGCAACATTTTTCTATCACCACTGAAATTATAAGACTGAAAATAAGTACCTACTCTCGTTCATATGATTATATTTTTAGCCAATCTTTGTATGAATAATGGCAGGTATCCAAATTTATGTTTCACCTTGCTAATGAAGTCAACATGTTTTAATTGAGTAATTTTCATCAGCGGGCAGTAAACCCTAGAAGTATTACGCAGTACATGCGCGCATGAAAATATTAGGCTATTGGATTTGTAATGTTTATATCTAGTAGTCAACGTGCCGTGCGCGTAATATTTTGGAAAGTTTTCAAGTGTATTTCGTAATTAGAGCTTTTCTTTTGGCGCGCTCTGCTGTACCACGCAATTTATAATTTTAATTCTCCTTACCAGAGTTGTGGAGAGAAATTAGTTCATAAATCATTTTGGTCAGGCCATTTAACAAGATGGGTGACGTTATGACGTACCCCAAAATATTTACGGTGGGAAGTAAATTCTAACCATTGACTCAACTCTGAAATTATTACAAACGAGTTAAAAATACATTTCATTAACGGATTGTCTTATTAAAAACATGCACTTGTAAACAAAAACAAGTTTTTTTTGTTGTATCTCGTTGATGCATAATTTTTCATTGAATGAAAACAGGAGAAAACAAAAAACGATATTTAAAAGTTGTATGTTGGTATTACAGACCAGATGAAATTATGGAGCGAAAGGCACACATACCCATTGAACATAGGTTAGGATTATATTTCTGACTTTTGTGGCAAATACGATTTTTTTTACAGTAACTCCACACAAGAGACCCTGAGGGAAATAATTTCCCTCAAGGCCTATATCATCTTTGGGGATGCATAAATCATTAATGCTGCATTTTTACATAAATACGAACACAAATCAATTTAATACTACCTAAACATTCTCAGTAACTTTAAATATGGTAAACTAAGAGTTTAACCACATCCACTTTTGAGTTTTTAAATTCATTTCACTTCTAGTACATCGTTGAACTCTTAAATATTGATTTTTTTCTTATAAAGTTTTATGCAAATATTTTTATAAATTTTCTCTTTAGATCAGTTTCCCGTAGTTAGAACTTTATTGCCTTTTCCCTTTATAGCAATGTTTGCCTTTTTCTTATTAGATTATTCAATATTTAATGATAAAAAAATCACTACCAAAATCATTACACAAACAGAACTTTTCCTTTATAACTTGCAGACGCACTGTGTTCCAAACAGTAATATAAGTTTAAATCATTATTACACCTCAAGAAGTTTTTCGTGCAATGAGGAATTTGCTTAGCAGTTTAATTCGAACGATTCAGAAACTTTTAATGGCAGACAAAACTAGTTTTTTTTTGTCTATGCGAGCATTAATTAGAACCTTTTTCGTTCTAAAGGCGATTCGTTGATATATTGATTATAAATATTTAGTCTTGCCTGCACGCCATCCATTTCCCCGAGACTTTCCAGGCAACTCAACCAAGACATTCATGTATACACAAGTCCATCGATACTGACAGCCAAGATGGCCGGTAATATTGTTCATACTTTGTTACAAATTAATGTTGTAACGTTTACTTATTTACCAAAGTTCTTATCCCTAATAACATAGAAACCAAATATGGAAATTCAGCAAAGTTACAGTGGTACAACATTGGTAAACTAAAAACGAGCTAGATCTAAATGTACGAATTCGAACAAGATGCCTACGCATCTGAAGCAATTAATAAACGCTATCCAGTCCAGACATTTATTCGATTTTCAAATGGAATTTCAGACAATTATCTTTAATACTAGTTACATTATTTCCAAGTCGAGATTCTGTGAATCTATGGATCCAAAAGTTCT
>JAHDVE020006342.1:0-15385 GCA_022606495.2 Halesus radiatus
GTGGCTAATGTTATGTAAAGCCGCTCATCTCAACACAGGACTGCCTTAGTGAGTTGAGTGGCTAATGTTATGTAAAGCCGCTCATCTCAACACAGGATTGTCCTAGTGAGATGGGTGGCTAATGTTATGTAAAGCCGCTCATCTCAACACAGGACTGCCCTAGTGAGTTGAGTGGCTAATGTTATGTAAAGCCGCTCATCTCAACACAGGACTGCCCTAGTGAGATGAGTGGCTAATGTTTTATTTTTTAAATTTAATTATAAATACATAAATATGTATGGTTGTTTATATTCTACATAAATATAAGTTAAAACAAAAAATACAAAATAAAGAAATATTAAAATAAATAACTAAAAAAATAACAATGAAATGTTAATCACTATAAAATGGAGTAAAATAAAAAATAAACAAATTATCAGGTGTGAACGGGTCGTTCTTGAATTCAACATGTGGAACGTTTTGCCGGCCTCTGTATTTCCTCCCTCTTTCAACCCGGATCTCTTAAAAACCCATATTCACTCCATCCTCTCCTCAAAAAGGTCCTCCAAACAGCGACATCAAAGATGACTTAATATTTTTTATACTTCATACTGTTTCGCGTATCTTCACAAATGGATTCCAGTCTTTGGTTAAAGACGTCACGTGGGAATGCTGTTCTACCGGTATTTAAATGGAAAATGCTCTGAGGAACTAGCGTCATTGATCTCCTCGGCACCGGTGCCGAATCGAGTCAATCAAGAAATACTCCAAACGCGCGCCCAACATTTGCACACGGCTGATATTTGTCACATGAGAACGGATCGCTTCTACGATTTTTTTCTCGTGTTCAACAGCTCATCTGTGGAATGATTTAACGGCCTCTGTGTTTCCCCCCTCCTACATATGGGTCTCTTCAAGACCCAGGTTAATTCCTTCCTATCCTCTAAAATACCCTCCATGCAGCATCCTCCTTTTTAAAAAATCCGTTATCTTCACAATAATCCTCAATTGGGGATGCCACAATCTCACCGGTTTCTGACAGTTGGAACTCTCGTGCCGTGCATACATAAAAAAATAATTAATTTCGTTAAAATCCCATTTGGATATTGTCCACCAGCACTGTGCCGCATCTAGAGGTCAGTAGGTGATATTTGAATATGACTGGATTAGTGCAATAGTTTGGTTGAATGTACATTTGAAGAGGCTGAAAGGAGTATTCAACGCAGCAGCTCGTCTAGTATGCGGTGCCACCAAATACTGTCACATCACTCCTCTTATATGTAATTTCCTACACTGGCACAGAGCCACAGAAAGAGTTCAGTTTAAAATTTGTCTTATGGTATACAAGGCACTGAACGGGCTGGCATCATCATACTTGACTGATCTCTGCGTGAGGGACAATCTTACTCATTGTGTATTGATGGTAACAAATATGATGATCTCCTTAGTTGTATAGCTCCTTGAAATCTCCTGTATTTACGCTATTTTACTCATTCTTACATTGTCAATTTAACAAATATGATGGTCTCCTTGATTGTATATATCCTCGATAGCTGTGAGTATCTTTAAAACTGTGTCATTATTATATTAAGTCTATCCTCACTGTAACAAAACTGTTATGCTGTTTATTATTTTTATTTCTCAATTTGTTTAATACTTGCTCATATTTTTATATCATTAATTAAATTGATATTAAGTAATCAGAGTCTAGTTTCCCTATAAAAAAACTATGATGCTGTTTACATGTTTCATTTTTTTTTCTAAGTTGTGTAAATTGATCACAACATGCATGCATGCACCTATATTGTTCTAATTTTGCACATTTGTATGATGATTGTTATTTATTGTTGTATTATATAATATTTTTGAAGTAAACTCTTGCTGACAAGTTACTTGCAGTGGCTTAGCGGGTACAGGTTCCCATTGTATGTAATTAATATTATTCAATAAAAAATAAAATAAAATCAAAGGCAACTCACGCTCAGAACAGACTGGTTGCACCCTCTCATGCGAATGCTTTTAAATTTGGGGACAAACCTTTCAATGTACTGGAAAGCAATTTCAAAACCTTTAAGAAAAGTCTAAAAACTTATGTATTTAAAAGGAGCTACAATATTTAACACGATGTAAAGCGTCCTTGAGATGACTTTAGTCACTAAACGGCGCTATACAAAGTTATTACGCTAAGCACTCATTGCGAAATGGAAAACAAATCATCTGACCGGCAATCAGAAGGATGCGGGTTCGAGTCCCGTCGGCGACATTTATCTTTGCTCGGAAAGGTTTTTTTCAATTTGGATGAGTGTTTCTGGCTAATAATTATTGTTTATAAAAATAATAATTGTTACCATTTGCGATATGCACACAAATCTTGTCTTAAGTTTTTAAGAACTTTAGTTTATCAATTAAGGAAAACAAATCGACTTTTTCAAGTATTTGTACAGATAAACACGATATGCTAAAAACATCCGCACTCCAAATGCAATAATAGTATACAAAAACTGTAGTACTACTATGCCACCTGATGCCTATTCAACGTGTCCAGTGTTTTATTTGATTTTTTAATTTATTATGACTGTTGCTATTTATAATAGTGGGATTTTATTGTAGAGTTTAGTACCATAGGATAAGAAGTTTTTTTTGTTCAAATGTTGAGTTTGTGGTTCCTCGTTGTATGTGTTTTTGGGTCTGAAATCTAATGTTTCTAATACGTGTGACTAATGTTAATTTTTGTTAATTTGTAGTAAAAGCCCCTAAAGGGTGTGTACAATATAATGCACCATTACAGCCGACCTCCACGCTGTGGAAGCTGCCTAGAATTTCAGAGCATACTATTTCAAGAGGCGGGACGTTCGGTACTCGAAGTAACATACCAATACTATGGATCTAGTGTTTCTAATATGTGTGATTGTTATTATTTATTATTTTTTTTTTTGTATTTATGAATTTTAAGTAGTATTTTTTTAAAGTATAATTATTTTATTGACATAACGTTAAGTTTGTTGATTTTGCCATTGCTAGTTCTTACAGGGACTTTAAGTATAATTTTCACTATGGCTTTTTGTGTTGTAATGAGTAAATTAAGAATATTACCATTAGCACTGCACCATCCGATAATACCATATTCTGATAGTGATTGGCAGAGAGCCATGTAGATCTTAATCAAGTCTTTTGTTTGATTTTTTTTTAAAGATAGTAAATTTTTATTTTTTGTAAAAAGCATTAACTTTGTGGCTCGCCATAATTTACAATAAAAAACACATAAATTTGTTGTAGACCACTTTTATTTTATTAAAACTCTACCGGTTTCGGAAGCACCCTTCCTTCATCAGGAGAATATTAAAACTAACTTATGATATAGAATATTGACAATAGTAAAATAAGAAATCCCGTTCGATGGAGCAGAATCTTATATATATCCAACTTTTCCTCAGTTAGCACAAAAAAATTTCGTTCCCACATTAAACCCGCGTTCTATACTGATAACAATTTAGGTAAATTACTAAAAAATACCAAAGATAGAGAACATAAATTAAGCCACTCAGGTATTTACCAACTATGTTGTAATGATTGTCCATCGTTCTACATAGGTAAAACAACTAGAAATATAAATATTAGAGTCACAGAACATTTAAGATGCTTAAATAATAATAACTTGTCAGAATTTGCCAATCATCTAATTTCCAAAGATCACACTTTTAACAAGGACACAGAGGTTACAATTCTTCACCGTAACAATAAAAGCAAAAAATTGGATAACTTAGAAGCACTCGAAATTAGAAAATCCCTTAATAATAATGCTAGTATTTTAAATAACCAAATTAATTTATCTTTTAGTCCCATTCTGAATATTTTTCCAATAAATCGCTCTGTTCTTCCCGGAAATCCTACAATTACCCTTACCCATTTGCTTACCCCCCACTCCAACACCTAAAATTTATATGTCTTGTCAATATTCTATTCCATAAGTTAGTTTTAATATTCTCCTGATGAAGGAAGGGTGCTTCCGAAACCGGTAGAGTTTTAATAAAATAAAAGTGATCTACAACAAATTTATGTGTTTTTTATTCAAAATTTTTATTTTAGTTATTTATAAAAATACTGACTTTGACTACCAACAGCTGTCATTATCATTCTCAGTTAATTCCAATATATTCTTTGGCTGATACCTTTTAGTGTCCTCGGCGGTCATTCTTTGTTTGTTTCGAATACAAATCTACAAATTTATTCCGAGCATGATGAAAATTTTCGCACTTGACCCTTAAAACAAGTGGAAGATCACTGTTTAGATTAGATTTCGAAAAACCACCCCCATCGCCCTTTCCCACCCTTAAATTAGTATTATGGTACTTCTTGATAAAATTTTGCCCACTTGACGTTCAAAATAATATGAAAAATACTCGGTATCACATTACAACTTGTTACGTAACGCCAGTAAGTCCCTAAAACTAGCCTCTCGTTAGACACCAGCGCCAGAAGCGGAAAAAATCTACACCTGACACGTACGCGGGTCCGCTCCCGCCCGTTCACTCCCCACTCTCCGCTCGGACCCGGCCTTGGAAACACCCATTCACCGCTCGGACCCGGCCTAGGCAACACACTCACTGCACCTGCACTGAAGATGGCTTCCCGCCCCGCCGCACTACGCCTCGGAGAGCTAATAAGTGCCTCCCCAGAAAACCCATTGCCTCAACAACCTAAACCGTGAGCTGTCTTTACATTTTCCCCTCTGTTGGTGTTGTATTTTATTCAAGTCACAGTTTACATGCCCGTTTTGGAGAATATCAGAGAGAATTTGCCCGTAACATTATTTTGAGGTTAGGTTAGCCTACTGTTCACCATAACTACATTCACCCTGTCTGTACCTTCCTCTGAATTAAACCACTGAGTCTGAAAGCATACGGTAGTTTCATTTGACAAAGTATTCGAGTCTGGTTCCCAATTATAAGACTGCCTGTCGGCCCACGATCCTGCAGAGGAGCTCCTAGGCCTGCCGAAACTGAGCTAGTCAAAGGTCCAGAGCCGAGCTCCCTGGAAGAAAACCCCTCACCGGGTAAGTCTGAACAAATGCTCTGTCTCCCGTAACTGCACTTTCCCAACCTTCCTCCTCCCCTTCTCCCGCGTTCCCACTCCCAGTCCACTCTTGAACTTAACAAACCTCAAAACTTTACTGCAAACCGTTAATAGCCTCGGGCAACGCCAGGTAATTCAGTTAGTCTGTACATATAAGTAAGAATGTATTTGATTATAGGCCCATCTGGGCTTTTACGCGAATTTTAGAACATAATATAAAGAGATATGAAAATTACATAGAGATTCTAAACCATAAAGTAATGAACAACATTTTTTAAACGTTAACAGTGACATAAAATAGAAAACCAATACAGTATTGTAACACAAATCATTATCGCTAAATTACCCAAGCTACAATATTACATATTGTAGGGTTGTAAAAAGTGATGGTATAGATGACGCTTAATTGTATAAATGGAGTCAGCAAATACATCAATAATACTTTCAAACCTGTTGCCCAGATCACGCATCCTGTTGGTTAATGAATAAGACTGATGGTTGTGTAAGTGTTGCAGAAAAATGTTACAGTTTGATTTGTGTTCCTCGTCGGTACATTTAATTTAATAGTGGCGATGATGGCAGGGCTGTCAATTAGGTTGTTGATGATTCTATATAATACAATGATGTGATGGTAGTATAAGATTTTCAAATATTGTCAGTTTATTATAAAATGTTATGTAGTTGTGAATTCTTGCTTGTCGTTTGGATGCCAATATTGATTTGACAGCGAAAGTAATGCCTTATGACGAGTATTACTATCTCTAAACAAAGAAACGTTTTGAAAATTTTATTTCATTCCAAACATTTATTTTTTTCAAAATGTATCTAAATAATAAAGTTCTTAAATAGTGTTTTCCATTTTGAAAATATTCTATCCAAAAAACGTTATCCTTTTGAATATGTAATCTGTGGCTAACCAGAGTGGTATATCTATGTTTTCATACTAATAAAATGTTATAGCAACAGTTTTACACATTGCATTTTATTCAACTACTCTACGTATTACTTCCCGGCAGTGATTAGAACAAAACGTGCTATTTTCAGCTAAACCAGTCAAGTAATTTTCGAGAACAGACTGACAAACATTCATTTTTATATATGGAGATGTGTATAATCATCATCATCTCATTTAACCGGAAGTGCTCCCTTCCTGAAGCAATATGGCTGACAGGAAGCGGGCAATTTGGCGGGAATATTTTATATTCGGAACCTTCCACTTGCGAGAAATTTATCCCCATTTGTTTTTTTACGTTCCGTAAATTATTTATTAGGAATACTCAAAAAGAGGGCAAAAACGTTTTCAGAATATCTCTCCATGACAGAGAGTGGGAACATGTGATATTCTGCTCGGAAACCACTTTATTCGAAGTACAAAAATTTCCGGAAATTTATCTTCTCAAAATGAGAACTTTTTGTATTCAAAGAATTTTCATTTATTTTTATTCCGCATTAGTCTTAGCTGAGTTCGGGACCATATGGACTATAACATTCTTAAATGGCGTGTGTTGTGTCAACGGATGCACCGGGTTGTTCAGATCTAGTCACCAAACACACGCAAACTGTATCTACCACTCTGGAGCATGACGCAAATATGCTATTATGATTTTATATAAGCTGAAGTACCCGGCGTTTCCCGGGCTAAGAACGGTTTGGTAATGTTTTGAGGTAAATATGTGTTATCCCTACCCCTACCAATACATAATATAGGTGTATGCTGTGGAAGCACGATATTGGAAACATATCAATTCAGCCCAATACAGGCGACCTCCGTGCTGTGGAATCTCTCTAGCATTTCAGATTTGGTTATCTCTGAGGCAAATGTGTGGTAAAACCATGCATAATCATGCAAAAATATTGAGATTTGTAAAGAGTAGATGGTTTGGGCATGTAGGGCGAATGGAAGAAGAAAGGAGTGTAAGGATAATATATGACGCGAATGTCAATTTGAGAAAAATTTGGAGACTCCCGAAGAAGACATGGCACGATTAAGTGAATCAAATACTTGTCGGAAAAACAGAAGAGAATGTATGAAGCGAGAAGCGTATGTCTGATCGAGTTGTTTGGCGGTCCCTCCTCCAATACCATCTATCCTATCGATATACCCAACGTAATAATAATAATGTTTTATTATATTATTTTTTTTATAACAAAATAACAAATAATGATATTGTCACTGGGATTTCACGTGCTGAGGATTTCATTTACAAAATATTAAATTACATTATATTAAATTGATGAAAAAATAATAATTGTAAGGTGAGGTGTTTTAAGTGCAGTTGAGAGGTTTCGGTGTTAGTCTTTTTTTTTATTTTTATATGAATACCACACAAGAGTCCCAAACTGCTCCCAACCGTCTGGAGCCAGTGAGACTATGGCATTCCCAATCGGGGAATGTTGTGAGGCTGAAGGTATTGGGGAGGGGAAGGAGAAGGAGGAGAGGAAGGTGGGGAAAAGGGGAAATACCTGGCTATTCAGATCTGGTCACCAAACACGGCTAAAAGCTATTTCAAGCAACGTTTCAATTCTGAATGGTGGTCTTTCACCAGGGCGATACTGAGAGTATCTTCCACTCTGGAACGTGCGCAAATATGCTATATATTATTTTTAAATGAATTAATTGTGAAACAACACAAATTAATTGAATAAAAATTACTTGTGCACGCCGGGATTTGAACCCGCGACCTTCGGATTCGTAGTCGAGAGCCTTACCCCTCGACCATGGAGGCCGTCAAAGTCTGTATTTGGTATTAATATATTTTCTATTTCAGATCTCACTGTGTAACGTATCCAGTGACTTGAGAGTGGGATTTTATTGTAGAGTTTAATACCATAGTATAAGAAGTTTTTTTATCCAAATGTTGTGTTTGTGGTTCCTCGTTGCTTGTGTTTTTGACTCTGAGATCTAGTGTTTCTAATACGTGTAACAAATGTTATTTTTTTGTTAATTTGTTGTAAAAGCCCCTAAAGGGCGTGTACAATATAATGCATCAATACAGGCGACCTCCACGATGTGGAAGCTCCTTGCCATTTCGGAGCAGGTTATTTCTAGAGGCGGGACGTTCGATAATGGTCCAATCTAATATTCAAAAGTTAGCTAACTGGTAAATGGCTTTGTACAGACAGCAGCACAATTAGCTGAACAAACTGTTTCATTACAAACACAACGTTGAAACTTCAAGCGCATCTTCCGTAACTTTAATTAAATATTTTACTTTAGGTGATGTTGGGGTGAACGCAGGAAACGCCATTAACGGAGGACTCAACGCGGGTGGCGCTAATCAAAAGTTGTCCAAAGAAGCAAGCTAGCCGTCCATAATACAGTGCTGATACCAACCCTGATGAATGGCAGTGAGGGGTGGAATTGGAAGAGGAGGATGGAAGTAAACTAAATGGTGTAGAAATGAGATTTCTGAGGCGAATGTGTGATAAAACCATAAAAATCAAAGAAAAAACAAAACGTGACTAACCTTTCCAGTTGTCAAAAACAAACCACTAATCCAAAATGGCTGATAATGCTAACATATGATAAACATATGTGTACCAACATAACAAAAAAAACGATAATAGAATGTACTCAGAACGCGAAAATTCAAAATTCACCTTTTCTTTTGAACACACCTCGTATTATCCTGTAAAAAATATTGAGATTCGTAAAGAATGTAAGGCTGATGTAAGCGTAATGAGTAAGTTTAAGAAAGGGACGCTTAGATAGTGTGGGCATGTAGAGCGAATGAATGGAAGAAGAAGCCGGGGACGCCCGAGAAAGACATGGCACGATCAAATGAATCAGATACTTGAGACGGGTCGTGTCAGAAGTCGGAATAATAGAAGAGAATGTATGATAAGATGTAAGAATGTGAATGAAACAAGACGTGTATGCCAAGATCTAGTTATTTGGCGGTCCGTCTTTCTGCCTACCCCTACGGCGAAACGGCGTGATGGTTAATTAATTTATCCTCAAAACCGACCGCCAATAGATTTGGAGCATTTTGGCGGACTATGACTAAGGACTATGACTAAGGACTATGACTAAGGACTATGACTAAGGACTATGACTAAGGACTATGACTAAGGACTATGACTAAGGACTATGACTAAGGACTATGACTAAGGACTATGACTAAGGACTATGACTAAGGACTATGACTAAGGACTATGACTAAGGACTATGACTAAGGACTATGACTAAGGACTATGACTAAGGACTATGACTAAGGACTATGACTAAGGAGAAGACTCTTATTTCAATTTTAAAATATTTCGAACCCTTCCATATCTCGCTTGATGCTTGTAGCCTGAGGTATGCTCCTTTGGATTATAAATGTTCCATGTACTAGTCAAGGAAGACACTTTACCCTTGAGAAAATTCCAGCACAATGCAGTGTTTCTCAACCTTTTGTGTGCAATGCGCCCTCTCAGTAATACAACAACCTCAGCAGTGATGGGAAGAGCTCCGCAAGCGTAACTTTTCTTTGCTCTATCTCTCAAATATCTTTAAACTAAAAATGGCACGTTTGATTAAATACGAATAATAAGGAACTCCAAAGAAAACATATAATGGCTCTAAAATACATATTCACATAGATCAGCAAACGCAGATTCTGAATATATAACTTTTAGTATATATAATTACATGGTAGAATTGATAAACCGTTATTTAAAAGCGAATAAAAAATCATCACTTCAAAAAACATCTTTATATTGGTACTATTCCATTTGGAACATCTGAAGTCACGTGCGCATTCTGTTTTTGGATTAGTTTGAACATTTTTATTTTTCGATTTAGTTTTGTATTTTAAATAATTTTTTTTTGTTTTGGCGAAATTTTAACTTAATTTGGGTAACTTTAAGCTCTATAATTGTTGTTCAATAAATAAAAAAAATATTATTATTAATTAAAGAAATTACAGAATTCATGAGCTAACCAATTATCAATACTATTATTATTCTTTCAGTTAAAGTTTCTAAAAAGGTAAACAATTTAATTACTTATGTTTATTTATGGTTTACTATGAATAGAATATAAAATGATGTACGGTAAAGCTCATCCCTCTTTTGACATTTGACATTCTAACCTCAAAACTGATCAAAGCCGACCTGCCATAGATTTGCAGGGTTTTGGCGGTCTTTGAAAAATTGAAATTTGAAAATTATTCCAACCATGAAAACTAAATTTAGAAGAAAACATTATTGATTAAAAAAAAATTAAAAAAATGAACTGGAGTCTCTTCTTGGAAAATAATTTATTCATTTATTTTGCAAAAACAGTTATTCCTATACACCAATGCATTGTGTAAAGCGATAAAAAACCAATTCATTTTGGTTCAGGCGTCATTTTTAAAATCCACAAGCCTTGTCTTTATATTTTAGATCGATGTTTGTTCCACATTTAAATAATGTGAATTATAATCATACGTGATTTTTAGTCTATTTTTAATGGGGTTTTTCCTTATAGATATAGGTAAAAAAAAAAACAGATTGTTTTTTGATAGCCTTCATTGTTTTACGTAATTATGAAAATGTTACAACATTAAAAATGAGACTTCCGAGACGAATGTGTGATAAAACCGTGAATGATCATGTGAAAAATATTGAGATTCGTAAAGAATGCAAGGCTGATGGCAATGGCAAGGCAAAGCGTCACCATCTTAGGGGATACTGTGTGGTAGGTATTTTATAGGATAGAAAGGAGTTAACTTGATTCTTGAAGAGATCCATGTTTTAGGATGGAGGAACACAGAAGCCGGCAGATCATTCTACAGCGTAGCTGTTCAACATAAGAACGAGTCCTAGAAGCGACCCTTTCTCATGTGCAAATGTTGAGCGCACGTTTGGCGTGTTTCCCGACTGTGGCACCGGTGCCGAAGGCATCAATGACGCCGGTTCCTCAGATCATCTTCAATTAAAATACCGGTAGAACAAGTACAGCGTTCTAACCTGACGTCTGTTTTCCAAAGATTACAGTCCGTTTGTTAAGATAGGCGAATCTATCAAATGAACCGCCCGTTTCTGCATAGAGTCAAGGGTCAGATATTTTGGGGCTCCCGACCAGAGGTGGCTGCCAATTTCTACAGTGGGGCGCACTTAATTAACGATAATATTGCTAAGTCTTAAAAGTAAGGTATGATTTTGATAAAAATGACGTAATAAGATCTCATTAGCTCAGTTGGTAGAGCGGTTGTCCCGGTAAGACTGTTCTGGGTTCGATTCCCAGATGTTACTGACATATTTTAATTTTATTTGTCTTCTTCTATTTCATATATTCCTCCTTTTGAGGGAGTGGAAACTAACTCCTGTCTTGCAATTCTCTCCTATTATTTAGGTTGTTGATACATACGGAGTGCTATCAACATCCTGGTGTGTTTATGTATATGTACATAATAAGATAAACCCTAGCATGTAGTATTTGTACAGCGCCCTTGAGGTGATTTTTCACAAAAACGGCGCTATACAAATCATCTAAATATTATTATTATTACTTTTGTCCTAACGGACATCGGCCGGACCCTTGTTGATTTTCCAACGGGGCACGCATTGCCAGCTACTGTTCTACCTATATTATTTTTCTGAGGTTCTCCCCGACTCCTCAACCTAGCGGCATGCTCGCGGCCATCGGGATTCCCTCCATATCCCTAGGGTCTTCGGGTGTTTCTCACCCCACCTCCCAGATATACTCTTCTTAAGGGATACTCCGGGTGACTGCAATGCTTCACTGGGAAGAGTGTCGGAAGCAGGATGTCGCTTTATACTGCTCTGAAGGGACTGCCCTGGTTTTTTAGCTACAGTCTGTTCTGGAAATAATGTGTTTTTGTGTTCCTTGTTTGTTTATTCATGGGTTCATTGGTGCACTCTACATTCCATCTTGGATTACTCCGGTTATCGATAGAAGGAGCCACTAGGGGCTATATTCAGTCGTCGTCAGTATCTGGACTAACCTCCTTCTATGCGAAAGCTGTGCAGGGACACTTTGCGGGGACACAGAGTATTTTAATAATTACAGATTTGTTTAATTAAAAATTAGAGTCCTTGACGTGTACCCCGAAGGAGTAACCATAAGTTACTGATACCGGGGTGGGAAAGTGGTGGGTAACCTCAACTATTTCATATATCATTGGGATTTTATTAATATTATCTTCTTCAATGATTAAATATTACAGTAAGGTTTATAAGCTTCGATTAATTGTTAAAATATTTAATATAACTGACAATATATACTTAATTGAAACCCTACGGAGTATCAGACGGAAGTCGGAAATTCTCAGAAAACACAATCAATTGATAAAACGACAGAAAAAAGAATTGCTCATTAATACGTTCATAAATATTAATTCGAGATAATGGGTCATAATTTTCTTCAGTTTATTAATTACCTTTTTTCCTCCACAGATGGCAGCACCGAAAAAATGTTTTTTTTTCATGTTGGTTTTTAACCTTGCGGTAATATTGAGAACTAAAAAAGGGTAAAACCATTAGTGGAGGATAACATTGTGTCCCTAATTTCAAAACCATCATTTTTGTCTTTGTGTGAAAATTACTAGCAGTGCAATGTTGGTATTATTTCAAGGATTACAATGCAAGCGGTATGCGAAGGCATGGTTTTGCGTTATGTATCCCGCAAAAAAATATGGGGTGAGGGATCCAAGTGTATTTCTATAAGTCGTGTGGCAATTAAAGAGTAATAAAAATAGTAAGTGACAACCAGCTGCCTTCCACCTAAGCAACTCACTTGTAAGTGCTACGCTTATTGTACAGATTGATATTACTCATGAAAATTGTGCTCGGAATCTTGGCCAGACGTATAGCTCTCAGCTGAAAAATGGTGGCAAGAAGATCAAGACTCGCATGAATATCATGAGAAAACTAGCTGGAACTAGCTGGGGATACGACTCAAACACCCCACGAACAGCTACGACTGACTTGGTAGTAGAATATTGCGCTAGGGCGTAGGCTAGAAGTGCACATGCACAAAAGATCGAGTTGCAACTTAATACTGCTATGCGCACCGTGAGTAGAACGCTTCCCTCCACCCCACTACAATGGATCACTGTCCTCTCGAACATCGCAGGTCCCACTGTAAGACGAGAGACAGCAACCCGCAGAGAATACAAAAATACCGTGAATAGTAACATACCACTTTAAGATGACCTTGTAAACCTCCCGGCGAGCTACCTGGACTGAAGACAAAAGACTGCTTCTATCACGATACGTGGTGAACTCAGTGGCAGATCTTGAAGGTGAAAAACAAGCACCTCGTTGCACACCCTACCTTCAAATCTCCAGAGTTCTCTCACCCTCGGGAGACGTGGACCTCATTAAACCTCATCCGGTGCAGTCACAGCCGTTGTGCATATGTGATGTAAAAAAGGGGCTTATTTTATGTACCCATCTGACCCTAAACTGTCTACCTACTTCTCGAATTCCCAGACATTATTTATTTTATACTTGATCAGACAATACGTCATCCTAAACCATTTTACAACAGTAATTATTCAAATAAGTAGCTTATCTTAGAGTGCAAAATACTCTAATAAACCATTCCCGAAAGCAATTGCTAAAGCCGATTGTAAATGTTCCAAATTCATTTCTTAAAATATGTTTTTTGTCATATCCCCTCAATTGCAAACTAATCCATCACCCTTTTAGAGATGTCCGCCAACTTTCTAAATATAACGGTGCAATTCTTTGTAAGTTTCGTTTCTAAGTAATCTTACGTCCCTAAATCCTAACTCTCTACTAAATAAATAGAAGAATATCACCTTCATTAGTTTCCCTATGCCCGAAATACTGGACTGCCTGAATAACCTCAGCATCCAACTACGCTGATGCCCGTGATAAGGTGAACCGGTTCCGTCTGAAACAAACAAGTGGAAGACAGTAGCAATCTTCCCAACAAGCTTTCCATCGATATGCTCTTTAAGTGACTAAGTGACCAGCTCAGGTATGGGGGCTCCATCGAAACCAGAGACAAGTTAGCCTCTCAGAAGCTGGGCGTATTGTACAGAGTCCGCATATACTGCAGACAGTACACAACTGCTCAAATCGCAAGTACGCCCCACTGTAGAATTTAGTAACGACCTCTGGTCTGGAATCCTAAAATTTACATTAAAAAAAACGCTTGATTCTGTGCATAAACGGAGAGATTCCCCTATTTTAACAAACGGATTGCTGTGTTTAAAGCACAGTCGTCAGGTGGGAACGCTGTCCTTGTTCTACCAGCATTTCAATGGTAGATGCTCTGGGGTTATTAACTAGCGTTATTGATCCCTTCGGCACCGGTGCATAGTCGGGAAACACGTCAAACGCGCGCCCAACATTTGTACACGGTTGACATTTATCACATGAGAACAGGTGGTTTCTACGACTCGACGGCCTCTGTGTTTCCTCCCTGCTACAATATGAGTCTCTTCAAGAGCCATGTACACTCCTCCCTCTCCTCAAAAAACCCTTCACACAGCATCCTCAAAAATTTCCTCGGGGCTTCCTGTGCGGAGTTAAAAAATGTTTTTATTATTTTTATTTTTTTATTTCATATCCCACTATGACCTCCACCAGCTCTCTGCTTTCCTGTACATATATATAACTCCTCGATCTGTTCTCCCCATATTAAAATACATTCGATTCAATGGAAAAACTTCAAGATAAATTTCCAAGACACATTAATTATAAACTCGGTATTACCATTGAAAGCATTAACTATAATTACTTGATTACAGACCTAAATTTACTAAATCTCTCAGATCAAAGAATTATTTCCGACTTGATATTTATGTTCAAAATTGTAAATGGTAGTATAGACAGCCCTGATTTAATTAACCCCATTCAATTTCATATACCTACCAGAGCTACTCGTTCAAAAATCTTATTTAAATGTAACAACACCAGGACTGAGCATTACAAACACTCGCTTGTACCTAGATTACATGGAGTTAGTAATGGATACGCAGATGTGGCGGATCTATTTATCTGCATGAAATGCAGTTAAACTATGTTTAATACGTACGCATATCTTTTAATTTTACATCCTTTATGAACTTTTATTATTTATATACTCTCTGATGTCATTGTACGACCTAATGCCACATTATCGTAATTATTAAAAAAAAAATTAAATCAAATTTAATGATGTTATTATTAATTTCTGCAACTACGTTAGTTTTTATTATTACTACAGCTGTTTCAGCGTTCGAGGCCATTTTAAAACTGTGGTTAATCCATTTGTAATTATTGTTTATGGTATATTTATAGCGTTTATATTGAATAAATAAAAAACTAGGTTCAATAAGTAACTCAAGTCCAATTTCTTATTTTTTTTTAATCAATTATGACGTACAAA